>HE669371.1:0-103267 GCA_000313835.2 Heliconius melpomene melpomene | reverse complement strand
GAGACATATCTTATATTAGAATATACTTGAAAGCATCGTGTTGTTTTAGATGGCTTACGTAAGTAATAGTGAAGTTAGTCTACAAAACAAATAAAATATTTACTAAACGTGTGACATAAATAAAAGCAAATATGTATAAATAATGCATTGCTCTTATTTTGTTGGCAGGCGCTACACTATAAGTAAATGTTCCTAATTGAATCTATTTATTGAAAAATTATAAGAAAATGTTAGAAAAATACTAGTTTCGGATTTTTTCCTTTACATACACCCAATTACTTAACCGGATGCTAAATTTCACCATTCCAGGTCATCTGGAACTTGGTTAACATTAAGGTCTATAGGTCAGTCACCCCCCTAAAATTTACGATTTTTGGACGTCATTATCTAAATAACTGTTTGAGCTGTGTTTATGAAATTTAATGCACGTATACAGGTAGGGGGTCTAAATATTTGAGCCAAATATGACAGCTTTAGATAGAATAGTTTTTGAGTTACTAATAGGTAAAAAGTGGCTTCAAATGGTTCGTGTAAAATAACACACGGTGCTGCTCGCCAGTTTTGTTTGTAAAAAAACTTGGCCACGCGCTCCGCGCGTTTTAGATACGCCCACCGCACCTGTGTCACAGAATGTAAATATATATACATAGAAAATTAAATATATTTTAGAAGTACTTTGGAGTACTTGTCTGTATTTTCACTCGTTATCCCGCATATAACAGGGTAGGTAGGGGGAACCTAGAGTTAAGATATGCCGTTCCCCAATTTCCGCCGAATTTTTAAGGAATTGCGTGTTGAGTGACGAAATTCAACGCCGCATTCAGCGCCCGGATTTATTTTAATATGATAATATATTACGTAGTCATTCTTTTATGAACTCAAATTTTCAAGGAAAAAGAATATTTTGAATTTGAATTTGAATACATTTAGCATATAATATTGGCGTGTGTGTAAAACAGCGTTGCCAAATTTTCACCCCTGGAATTGTTAAAAACTCATTAAAAAAATAAAGTAATTAAAATAATTCTCAAAGTGCGTGGAATAATTTATGAATATCGATCATGTTCGTAATCTTTGGACATTCAAATTTTGGCTAAAAATCGGCCCGTTCCGTCAAAATCGGGACGTCTGGCAACGCTGGTAGAAAATCAAGAATTTTTCTAAATATCACTTAATTGACAATATTTATTTTTTTCGATTGAAGGTATACATGAAAAACGTCGACGTCCGTCTGATGATTTCACACCTGTTTTTAAAACCTACCTTAATATTCCTCAACATCAACTATTTCCTATGAAATGAGATCACAAACAACGCCGATTCCGTTATCGACATCTAACGGTCCGAAAGGAAAATCGATACAATCGAACCGTTACCATCCCTTTGTATTTAATCGGTAACATTTTTAAAAATCGATTTAAATTCCCCACTTGTGCCGGGCACGTGTTAAAAGAGCGTGCGTATGATTTGATTGGAAAGGGGGGAAAACAAAGAATAATTTTATAAGGTTATTTGGAATTCAGGGTGTGATTCCATGTCGTGTATGTCGGTGGACACGTGGCAAATAACATGGTAGTCGTGCGCTCTGTGGAGCTGGTAGAGTTGTCGAGGAAGGTATTGGCGCCTTACTGTCATTTCTTTTGTGTTTTAAATAAATATACTAGTTTTAATATAATTTTATCGATTTTAGACAGTATATTAATAAAATTTCACATAGTCATTATAAATTTTAAAAACAATTTTGTGTTTTTTTATATGTGTTTTTATACAATATTTTAAAAATGAAACAAACACAATTAATTAATGAAAAACATTGTATTCTCATCGCTATTTAGATTTAAATGCTGTCCAGATTTGTCTTTGGTAGCAGAATCCCGGTTGCTATTATTTATCTATTACCCCTTCAATTCTATAATTCTTAAATTATTATTAAAAAATAATAATAAATATAAAAATCGATAAGAATGCCCATCCCTAATTAAGTACAGCGGTCGTGCGCTACCCTGCCAATTGTTTTAATATCGATTCATTTTGATTAACACGATTAAAAGAATAAACCTCTTTGATAATCTACTTAATATTCCTTACGAGGCGTAGGTGGTCTCGACGTGCATTCGTTTGAACGAATTATAATAATAATGTTATTTTTTTGTGTAATTTCGGTATTTTTGTTATATTTAAACGTGTTAAAATAATTTGTGTATTGTTTTAATTGATATTATTGGTTTTCACTAAAAAAAATTAAGTTATAATAGTTTTTTTTTAAGTAATTTTCTAATTTGGGCGTACTGTATTTTTCAATGCATTGAATATATGGATATCTTTTATTTTTATCTTATTTTTGTGCTAAGGTACTCTCGTTTCGATTTTAAATTTAATTTTTTGGCTCACTCACGAAATATTTGTCAAAATGTAGAACATAGCTTTTTGTTATGATTTTTAATATATAATCTTCTGTACTAGTTCTCGTTTTAGGCATAAAAAGAAATCTTCATCTATTTGTTTTTAGTTTTCTTATTGTTTCACGCAGTAGGGTTAGGATAGGCAAATAGGTCTATTTGTGTATTTTTTCATTTGAATCATACAATTGTGTTTTTTTCCAACCAATTGTAATTATTTTCTATAAATACAATAATTACTTATTATATTTAAATTAATAGCTTATTATATTTAAATTTATTTGCAGAATTGTAGATATTATTCATAATGGAGATATTATCGTAAATAGTTAGTGGTTAATCGATGAACGCGAATGATATTTGCATTTTAATATAACTTTATTTTCCTCTTCCTTTTGTATTGTATTCGAACTGGGTGACTCCTTCCGTGTACGGAGAGATTATTATAATTTCATTATACTTTAGCTGTCGTCTGTTTTGTTTCCGTTAAACGAAACTATCAATTGCAAACTTCTCTCCAAAGTTCTCAGTCTACAATTAAGCTTCAATACGAAATCTATCTTAAGATAATTGTAATATATACAATTTTAAGCACAACAGAAGAATGTCAACAAATATATATATTGACTATGAATTATAATTTTAACAAAGATTATTAAACTTCGAAAGCTTCAAAGCTTCGTTGAAAAGTGTCGTAATATTTTTTAGTAGATGCAATTATTGCCTGAAATAATTCCAGGATAATTTGAGCAAAGGTGGTGTCCATTCGCGATTTTGCATTCTTCTTTTTAATTCTAACTATCAGTCCAGATCCCAGTCCAGCAATAGGCTGGAAAAATCAATATAAAATATCTCTAAATTAGGCGTCAAAACAGAATGCCTTAGATTGTTTCAAAGTGAGACACAAGTCACGTCTCAGACAGCATTTTATGAGGCCAATACAACAAAGAGTTTGTCAACTAAAACATAAATATGCCATAATTAATACAAATAAATAAAATTATGCTGAATATTTTTCTAAAACCATAATTCTGGCTTCTGCTTGAAAATGGTATGAGAATCTTTTATTTTAATCTTTTTTTTAATGTTCTAATAAACCACTCTTATTGATTAAACCATACTTTTTCCCATAAAGTGAGTCAAGATGCATATTTATTTAATATAAACTAATAAATCGCCTGACGCCGTCCGTCCGCTGCGCACAAAGCCCATATCACTAAACAAAGAAAGCGACGGAGGTACCTATTCAATACAAATATATAACAACTATAATCTATCCTCGTTCTTATTTTCCTTTTTACAAGGAATCCAGGATGCGTGGATATTTGCATGAATATTTATTACGTAAGTTTGTTATGCAGTAAACTGCATTTTAATGCATTTTTATCTAGTGCCTTCTGTCTCTATTGCATTTGGTTTTACGAGCTCTTAAGTTTTTACAGGTGGCTAGTATAGTTTTTTATGTTTTTAGTTTCTAAATCTGTGTTCCTTTGCATTTTTAATGACTTAGCTGATATTTTAGTTTTGTATATTTATTTATCAATGTTGCCTATATGTAAATTGTATGAGGCCAATCGTGGCGTAGGAGCACAGGTACGTGATTGTTTACAATGTTTATACGTGGCAGGTTGAGGGTTCGATTGCCGCTCGAGGAAATGAAATATTTAATAATGTCGTCGCTCTGGTGTCGAGGCCACAGCGCGGCGTTAAGGTCCACCACTTAAGCTTAAGCTTTGGAGTCAGGATCTGGGTATTGAAATTCTTCAGAGGTTACTAGTAAACCATTGGAGTGTAGATCATACAATTTATAGCTCCGAGCACCAAGAACTATATTATTCTTTGGATCTTAACTCCCAATGCTAAATTTTAAGATAGAGGCTTCTTTAAAGATATTATTATACATTTTTATAAATTTATATGACCTTCACTTTTTTCTCCATATCTTAAAGGTTATTTTTTAATTTCTGTAAAGATTAGGAAAATTGATTTCAGTATACATTTTTTTAAATGTGTTTTAACCTGAAAAGCTAAAAGATAAAATCTTTGAACTTAAAAGCTCTTCCGTTCTTTAAGTACTTAAAAGATAGAAAATGTTAATTAAGACTTCACAGTTTTAATAGGATTGTCTGAAGAGCTCACGCTACTTAATTAGAAAAGTTACTTATAAAAATGCAGTAGGTAGGTATTTTTTATACTTATGTTAGAAGTTCATTTTCTTCAAAGTGTCTAACACATTAGTTATAGAATATCTGAACCAATAGTAATAAAAAGGTTATTACAGCATTTTTAATTAATTAATTCTTTTTGTTGGGTGGCCTCGTTACCAAAGCGAAGAAATTGAAATATTAAATATTTAATTTACTGGATTGGGAATCGAACCCACAATCTGTCACGTTTACAGTCGCACGTTTATTCTCCACTTTACTAACAATATTTAAATGAAATTATTAACATTTTCTAATTGGAAGACATTACTAAGCTGCTACATTTAAGTAAGGATAGCTACTATATTAAAAAAATACAGTTAAGGGTGAGTCGGACTCGTCCACCGAGGCTTCTTTTTTAAGATTGTAAGTCAACAAAAAATACAACTTATAAAAGTTGACAAAGTTAAGTTTGCATATATCCATATGTACTCATTTTGCATGAAATTAAACACAAATTTGTGTTTGTAATGATTTTTTTCTATGAAATACACATAAATTTTCATTTTTCGGATTTTTTTCCTTTTATTCGTCTTGTAAGGTTTCAGTTCATGCCAAATTTCATAACTGAAGGTCCACGGGTAGTAAGTACCCTATACATTTTGTTTACGCGGAGAATTTCATACAAAATGATGCAAAAATACACGTACCATTTCATTGTGTTGACTTAGATGCTTGATTTTTTCTGTCCTTCAAGGGACCATAGACATCAACATTTGGGATTAATTTTAGCTTGACATATCCACACGATCTCGAGATAAATGGTTAAAAACACATAGACAAAAAAGTGTTCCTATAAGGATTTTATTTTTACCTTTTGAAGTACGGAACCCTAAAACCTGCAACACCTGCCAACGTTTCAATATTTACAATACAAATACAATTTGTAATTCAAATAAAGCTAGGTCATTAGTAGAGATATAAGATTCAAAACAATCATCCACACACAAATTATAATTGCCTCAATTAAAACTAGCCACGTCCAGCACAGCCTAGATAAATAATATAAATAAATTAAGTAAGTTTTCCCACGAGCTAGCGATCGGGAGAGTATAATTTATTAATTTGTTTTCCGTTAACGAGTTGAGCTAATGCGAACAGCTCCTATGCTTTTCAAATGTATGGATGGGTGAATGCAGGATGAAGCGATTTTTATGTATTTTTTTTTATATAGCTCCAAGTACGATAGGATAGGAGGAGAGAGAGCCTAGTGTTAGACACTCCGTTCTGGAAGCATTGTTAAGTGGGGGAACTCAACGCTGCGCTCTTGCCTTGGTATCAGAGCGAAATGAATATTAATAAATAATAATTCATTCCCCCAATTGAAGATCGAATTTACAACGGTCGTGTTAAAGTCCACGCTTGTTCCAGGCCGGCCTCAATTTGTATACTTTTGTTATTAATTAGTAATTATTATAAATTGTAACTTCAAACTTATACATTATATTTTTATAAAGTAAACCGAAAACTAAAAACATAAAAAAGTAATGTAATTTTATTCAAACAAAAAAATTAAATAAAATATAATTTTAGAATAATCTCACATTACATGCAATTAGTCCAATCACTATAAATATTTTTTTAATAATCAATCGCCCATTTTTACAATTTAAATCTCTTATTAATATTGTTTTCTTTTAAAATAAAAATATTATGCTTTATTGTATGACATCGTCTACATTTGGTCCAATACGTGATTGTAGATATTAGAAAAGAATATGTTTACAAAATCCCTTATTCCTAATATTTTAAATAAAAATCGAATCACTACAAGAAACAATAAATATTTATTTTCTTAATTTTGTAATAAAAGAAAATTTATTGACATTTAGATTTTTAAACAATACAATGATTAGAAATTAACAAACTTGCACTTTTCCGATATAATATTATTATAGAGTCCCATTACATTTAATCCAAGGTGTCTTACGGATCACGTAGGGCTACATCAATAATTCATCATGAAGACGTTCAGGTGGACAGGTTCGCAATAGTAATGCTCGGGCTGAAGCTAGCAACAAATATCTGTCGGTTATACGCTTTTAGCGATTAGTAAGATTTTACTAAATATTACTGTGATAATATATTTTCCTAGAGGCCTAGAATATTTATTTTTACTATAAAAGCTGTATTTTTTTTCGCTGGTAACATGCGGTGTTGAGTCCCGCTACTTAATATTTGTGTCTCGCAGAAAAACAGAACACTAGGTTCTTTCTGCCCATATTGCTATGAAGGAAAAAGCGTGAGATTGTAAGTTATAATATTTTATATTTATGTATCACGCATCGCAGACTAGACAGAGGAAAAGTGGGAACCTAGAGTTCAGACAATTTGTTCCTACTAAGATACTTCAGTTCCCTACTTTCCGCCGTATTCTCGGGGCATTGTGTATTTCGGAACGGAACACAACGCCGTGCTTTGCCATGTTACCAGTTAGAATATTAAATATTCCATTCCTCAGAGAGAGAATGAAACTCACAACCGTCGTTTACTCGGCTTTAATTAATATATTTTATATGAAAACGACAAAACGCTTATGCCTTGCGCTAATATTTAGCGGAATATTACTTTTATCAATTTGATGGTTCAAGCGCCACCATCATAACATGGCCTTTAATACCGACAACCACATAAATATTTGTTAGAAAATTGTGAATATTCAATAGGGTCTCGTAGCTTTTCTTAGAATGGTTTTTATTAGGCTTTACTTGTTGTTCTAATAGAAACATTAGTCAATATGTTAATTTAAATGTATGTGTATTGTAATTATTTCGGACAACTAATGGAATAAAAGGGAATGAAAGAATTTAAAGTACGTTTTTATTGCTTTTTAGGTAAGTTAAGTAAAAGGAACTAAGTACATAAATATAAAAATTTTATACATATTAAATTTAGGATTAAAAAGTACGTTTCCGCCAGCTTGAAGTATAGGAATATTTAGATTAATTATTAATAATTAGGTCCTTTTAAATTAATTATTTTAGAATGGATATCTAAAATTCTGTTATACATTTAATAAATCGTAATTTAATTTGCTTGGGTTTATTTTGGTATATTGTAAATAATAATTATATACACTTGAAAATACACAGTTATTTTGAAATCACAAACAGACACTTCAATTTTATTTATGTAGATAAATATTTTTTACTAAAATACTAATTGATTGAATAAAAAAATTAGACAATATATGTACTAAAATAAAAATCCACATTACTTTTAAAAAATATTTATTTCACAACTTAAATTAACTTAATAAATTATGTACATCAATTGTACCGTTTCTATATATATAAAAATAATTTACATATAAATATTTACAAAATATCACTTAATAAAAAATACACTTATATTAAATAATTATTCCTTTGGAATGACAAAAGTTTATTTGGACGGAAAAGTTTTCCATTTTACTAATATTATCTTACATAGAAGGTATACGTAAAAACTTATATTAAAATACTGATAGTTAAAGTAACAGCTTATTTAGAGGACAGGCACAAGCGTGTGATAGGTAGTGGGTTCGATTTTTAGTTGTAGAAGTGCTATATTTAACATTTTCATGTACCGGCTGGTAACAAGGTATAACGCGATGTTGAGTCCCACTACTCAACACACAATGGATTAAAAATTCAATGGGTAGTGGGGTAACGGAAGTGTCTTAATGAGAACGTAGTGTCCTGACACTAGGTCCGCTGCCTGTTTCCTGTTATGTGCGGAATGCAGCGTATAGTTAAAAGAATAAATAAAAAATAGACTTTTTTGAATTGCCCTAGAAAGATATAATTCAATGAGTAGGTAAATTATTTTATAGCTTTGGAGAAGCTTTTAGTGCGCTCCAAAGAATGTGTACTAATAACGTTGCCTTACTAAATTGATATCTTAGTAATTAGTAGAATTTGAACTTAGGACCTCGTAAGCAACTGTATACAGGGTGGAATTGTCAGCACTACTTTAAATGAAACCACAGTTTTAACTACTCTATAAAAGCCTAATATAATTCAGAAAAAAAATAATTCCCAAAAATGAAAAAGTTATTTTTTCAAACAAAATAAATAATAAAATTATCGTTTTAAAATAAAACACCATTTGTAAAGTATAACATAGGCACGCACACACTTACCTGTCAAATCGGAAACGTCGCACATGTATGTGTGCGTCACACGAAATATAGGTATGGATAAAAATCGTGAAATGAAAAAAAAATCCTATGTCCAAACTGTTGAGGTACCTTGATTAATTTCTTAGGTGTGGGTTTGAAATATATTACCCTATATGCAGTTTCAATAAAAGAAGCGTTGCCTCTTCCACCCTGTATAATAAAAAGCTAGAAGTACAATTGTTTAATAATAAATAAATTACAGTTAATTAAATCCTATCAAAAATGCTTTTTGACCATGTATGATATGTATATTTATTTTAGTGTTGAAATAAGGTTTTATATATATTAATAATTAATAACTAATTGGAAACTTGAAACAGCTTACTTTTACTTGAATAATATTACAAAGAAATTGCACAAACAATATTGCACAATCTAGCCTTATAAACTCTTATATACTAAAAATACTTTTTATTTAAATTAAGTAACCATAGCTCTCTCAGGTATTGGATGCATATTATAGGTAAATCTTTGAGAGTAATCGTTCATTTTCAGGGTATCCGACCAAGGTGGACTGGGGTTCCATCTGTCCATACCGTCTGTACCTTCTATGCTTAGTGGTGATGGTCCAACCCTCATCCTCTTAGCAGGTGGGTATTCGATGCCTGGATAAAGAAAAAAACATATTAAACGATTCTTAAAATAATTGTAATATTACGGAAATATTTTTTTTAGTGTCAGTCATTATTACACTATTTTGTCTTTATAATGTGTTTTTAATATTAACCATAAAATTGTAAAAACACGATTTAACAATAAAACGACGAGATTGTAAATTTTTATTGTCTAATATTATTGTTAATACAATTTCATTTATTTATATCTATGCCATTAAAATATATGTATAAATTAAAAAATAATTAATTTTGTTTTTTTTTTTCAGTTTCACGTTTTATCCTGCATATAGCGGGGTAGGTAGAGGCCATTATCCGCTGAGTTCTGGAGGCATCGCGTTAAGCGGCGTAATTCAAAGTCGCGCTTTGCGTGGACACCAGAGGACACCAGAAAAATATTAAATATTTCATTTCTCCGAGTGGGAATCGAACCCACTACCTGTGTCTCTGCGACTGGCCTCTGAATTTTGATTTGAAAGTAGTAAAGTACTACCATTTTTAGAAAATGACAGCTAATATCTTTAAAATCAGTATTTATTAGTTTATTCTTACCATCAAGACTCCCACTGGAGCAAGGTTCTTGGGTATTATAATTTATATGGGTATATTGTTCGTAGTATTCGCGCTTGCCGTGCATAGGGTACATGTACATGTTGCTGTTCACAACGATATCTGGTGCTTCGTAGTGGAGGGGTGATCTGAAACAATATATAAATTAAATTAAATTATCAGCTTCACGCTGTATCCCGCACACAGCAGGATAAGCACTCCGTTACCCACTTTCCACAGAATTCTGGGGGCATTGCGTGTTGAGTGGCGGAACTTAACGCCGCTCTTTGCTGCGGCACCAGAGCGTAATATATAATTATTATTTCTTATGGATTTGGGGTAACTGATGGTCACGTGATGATGATGATGATGTTCAAGTTATTCCGAGATATTAAAGAATATAAAGTAACTGCTACGTTCGTTAAATTAATTTTAACCCTTTTTTTCTTCATGTACATATTTTTTTCCTACATGGCAAGGCTATCTGGTAGAGAGAGCTTTAGCGTAGAGCCCGCCTTTTGTGCCTATATATTTTTATACTTTTTATTTAAAATAAAAATAAAATAAATAAAACTATAATATATTTCTATTTTTTCAACACATATTTAAAAATATTTTTAACATATTTTCAAACATTTTATTACAATTCTTGTACTAGTGTACACAAGCAATGAACTTGAATTATTAAAAAAACAAACATACAAGGTCACTACATACAATTTGTATCCGTCATGTCGCAGCCAGGGAATATAAATAAGAAAATCATCACTCTGTCCGTCCGTCTGTCCGTCCGCGTAATTTGACACCTTTCATTACCATATTTATTGTGAAGTTACCATTACAACATTCAATTTACCACTACATTGTAAATATTAAACCATATTACAATAGAATAAGGTTTGAAATTGAATTTTATATTAATTTTAACTTAATTTTATCTTTGTCAGCCTTAACCAAATACGTAAAGTTGTATGGTTATATTTCAGTAATAGTTTGATGGACATTTCCAACTTGACCTTATAATATTAAATACTTTATGGTGAATAGGTATTCTATATTGGGACGAGTCATTTAAGAATAAGCTATGTTTTTTAAGACTAGTTGTAGCTTACGGCGTTGCGTTTAAAGTTGAAGTATAAAATGTACGTGTAATTGTATATTATTCAAAAACGAGAAAACCCGGTGTTATGACACTTCATCTTCACTTAAGTGGAACTTTAGGCATTGCAGGTGTTCGATCTTGACCAGAATAGAAATAAAAAGAATGAAATGGAAACACAAATATTTAAATGTTTTAAGTTTGTTTTGAATCAACCAGACATCTTGTTTACGATCTAATTACACTGCCAAAACGGCCTCAAATTTATTTTATATTTAAATTGTTCAAACATCAAAACAAAATATTACTGCTGAAAATTTTAAATCTAAAATTTGATTTCTCCTGCAATTTGAAAATTATCTACATTTATACATAAAAAAATAATAACTTTCACAAAATATTTCACCTCTCTTCACTAATCGTAGATTGCGGAGAATGCGTAGAGTAGTCCACGGGTCCTCTATCAGTATAGATTCTCTCACACCCGTACTCATCTGTTTTATGAACGTACTGTGTCATGTGGTAACTGGTATAATCTACTTCTGAATTCTCAACATATTGATATTCTTGATAAGGGTCTGGATATAAGGGTTCCCTCCGGAAGAACTTTTGACATCGAGGATCTAGCATGCCACACGGCTGGTTTTGATATCCATAGTATTGGTACAGCCAAGAGTTTGCTAGCATTATTGCCGCTTCTTCTTCACTGTAGAATAATTACATCTAGTTAAGTACTATTGCTAGATTTAGATGGAAAAATCTATTTTGAATCAGAATCAAAGACAAAGGAATATTTTATGATAAGACTTACCTACTACTTTGACTGTAACGCGACGTTGTGGGTTCGATTCCCACTCGAGGAAGTGAAATATTTATTTACATTTATATTTCCATTTCTTCGCTCTGGTGTCGAGGCAAAGCGCGACGTTGAGTTCTGCCACTCAACACGCAATGCCTCCAGAATTCGGCAGAAAATGGGGAACGAAGTGTCTAAGCACTAGGTTCCCTCTGGTGTGTATACAGCGTGAAGATTTAAAAAAAAAAACTTACCTACTAAATAAGAATTTGACAAACAGAACAAACAATTCAATTGAATTTTAGTAATAAATGTTATACAGGATATGACAGATGTTTTTAGCATCTCGACATTAAGGACAACTACTTAAAAATTGATCGATTTGAAAAATAATGATAATTAATTATAGCGATTCGATCCACACTTGAGGTAATGAAATATTAAATATTGTCATTTCTTTGTTGTAGTGTCGGGACAAGCGCGGGGTTGTGTTCCGCCGTTCAAATACGTAATACATGCAGAATTCCGCAGAATAGCGTTGCAGCAGTGGGGAATTGAGTGTCTCAGCACTATAATTCCTCTTAAAGCTAAAAAACACTTCAAAGAATACTTCGTAATTTTAGTCTACTAGATTAATACCTTAATACTTGGTTAGTAGCTACAATGAACTGCCTGGGTGTGTCTGCCGCATCCTTGACTTGCAACACTATATGCACCCATAGGAACTGACCGCTTCTTTGCTGAAGTTTTGCAAGGAGAATACAGCATTTCTCTTGGTCCGATTGAGTTACTAAAATAAGAGGTATTATTAATTACAATTAATTGTAGTAGCTAGAGTAGTAGTAAATGATTTCTTATTAATAAAGTGAAAATTGTAGGTTCAACTTCAGCTCATTAAAATAATTTTCTTGTTCTCATTTCGTGTGATAAAACGCGGAGTTAATGTACGCTATTTAACATGCAATGTTGCGAGTTTTCGCAGAAAATAGTAAATAGTAAAATATTATATTTGATAATTTCTCTAGAACTATATATATAAATATTATTGCTTTCCTTAAAGAATTTACAAAATAATTTAGCATGTAAGCTCAGCTCGATTACATTCTACGCGTGAGTCGTTTGCCAATAAGTTAATTAGACTGAAATGCTGTTACGTATCTAATTGTTATTTAACTATGTTAACTGTTATTTAACTATTGTAAGTTACTAGTTAGTTATTTTTTAAAATGGTGATATTATATTAGTAAATAGTATTTAAAATATATATATTAAAAAGTACAAAAACTTACTTAGTTTATGCTTTGTTTGAGCTTCTCGTAAGCTTTCCCAATGAAGAATTTGGTACCAAGATATATCTACTAAATCCGTTTTCTTCCAACCTAAATACCATTCACCGCTGAAAAATAATTATTATATATATGAATGAATTATATTTAACGTCATTCTTGTTTTTCAGTTAAAATCCACGAAAATTTTCAGAACAACGAAAAATTTATAAAAATTTTTGAAGGAAAAACCTTTATAACTCTAAACTCTAACTCGTTTTCTTAAACCAATTCAAAATTAATAGTACAAATATTATTGTAAAACTTACTTAGCATCTATATGCAATATTTTCATATCCATAGCATGAATGGTTGTAAACACATTGGTGGCGCCGTGCACAACGCACTCCCGAGTCTCAGGCATCGCCAGGGGCGTGCACGTAGCTAGGAACACAGGTTCGTTTTTACTGCACAGTGGCAAATATGATACGTAATGCCCTTGAACTAATACTACCTGGAAGGATAATTCTTGTAAGTTTTTTTTGTAAGGTAGGCAGAGGGAACCTAATGTTAAGATACGAGTCTCGAGTGGGAATCGAACCCATAGTCAGTCGGGTTCACAGCTTACACACTTGGTGCTTTGCGCCACGTCTGGCCTCAGGTTTTTATTTATAAATTTTCGTTATAATTTTAAAGTAAGGTGGCTGTGAAGATGTTTACATATACTTTTGACGCCTTGTTAAAATACGCTATGTACTCTTATATATTATTTAAATTTACTGTCAACTTCAAAAGAAACAACTTAAAAAAAAACTTACTTTTTGGTCACCAAATCTCATTTGCCGTCTGGCGTTTCTCGAGACGTTCATCCTGCAGAAGAAATGTCTAGTCTTTGGTATGTTTTCAGTCTCTCCATTGCAGCCTTTGTTTAGTTCTAATTGCACCATCTGATGGTCCTGCCTGTCTATTATATCATAAACACTATCTCCGTGTATCAACAGGTCCTCCTAAAATGATAAGTTCACTTGAGACTTATTCATATTACTACGGAGATAAACGCCAGCACTCATTACATGTTTTTCCATATATTATATTAAGGCCGGCACAATTAACAGTAACGCGACGGTTGTAAGTTCGATTCAGGGGGAGTGAATTATTTTTTTATGAATATTGAATTTTTTTTGGCTTTGGTAAAGGTTCCGCACTCAAAATGCAATATTTTGAAAATTCAACGGAAAATTACAAGGTTCCTTCTACCTACTCTGTGATATGCGGGATACAGAGTGAAGAAAAAAAAAGATTATTTTTATATAATCACATGCCTAATTATAATTTTCTTTAGATATATTTAGATTATATAGATTATATTTAAAATTATAGAATACAAACCATCGAATGCCCCAAGTATTCCGCCGCGTTCTCAGATATGTATAACAGCTTGCCATTTTGAGTCATCATCATCATAAAACCGTTCATTGCCTGAAAAAGACATTGTAAACGTCACTAGCTTCCCATTTAATAGTTTCACGGCAATGCTCGTAAAACTTGAAAAGAAATATACCTTTGAAAATCCAATATTAGGTGTAGGAGTTGCTTGCTCTTGGTACTGATAACTGAAATCGTGACTTTTGAACACTAAAACAGAAGAAAGACGGAATTATGGGTGAAGTAATAGCAAATGGGAGATAAGATAGCGAACTAAATGCATTTTAAACGTCTTAATATGCTGTTTCGTGACTGAAGGTGAAACAAAAAGTTTGGGGACGTTTTCAAAACATGGTCGAGATTTAATGTGGATAACGGGTTACGTGATGAGCTTAGCCAAAGATCTGGACCATGGGAAACTTTACAGCGAATTTTATACGGAAATGTTGCTTTTGCTTGTTATTGTTATTAATTTAATTAATTTGAGCTAAGAGTTATCTTTATATTCTATCTTTGTAATTTTTTTATCTCATTTTTCTTAACATATTTATTTATCTTGAAAACATAAGTCACAATTAATATTAAACTATGCTTGTGGCGTTCAATCCCTCTTTCAGAATTCCACTGAAAGTGGGGAATGGTGGTATTTTAATAGGAATGGAGGTGACATTAGTGGTTCCCTCTAGCTCACCCTGCTACACCGTGAAGCTAAAATAAACTATCTTGATATATTGTTAACGTTAAATAAAGTTTATGTTATTAAAACTTTATGTAACTTTATATTTACCTTGTTGAAAATAATTCATTTTCCTCACATAAACGCAGACCAGCGCCATCAGCTGTAGCTGTGACAGTCTCTGCCTCGTGGACGGAGGCAGAGGCAGCAGGTCCCTTAGGTTGGATATTTCTGCGTTGATCAGATCGCGCCGCATCTTGCTTGCGCCTTTTGTAGATTTTGTTGGTTCGAATCTGAATCAAAAGATATTAATTATTTTATCATTAAAATTTTAAGATTCCTTATTATTAAATAGAGAGAAAAAAGGAAGAAGATATGTAAATAAAAGAAGAAAAATGAGAAGTTAAATCTGCTAGTTAATCTGTTGCTGCTAAAATTCTTTGCAGTTGGTACATAAAATTTTATACAATAAAACTTTTAAATTATAATAATAAATATTATGAATTAAAATAAAAAAAAACTTTGTTGTATTTAATAAAAAATATAAATATACCTGTAAAATTGAAATAGTGATTAAATTTTGATATATCATGATAAAACTTAAAAAAAAAATACAGTTGAATTGATAACCTCCTTTTCTTACAGAAGTCGGTTAAAAAATATATTAATAACTATTTACACATGAACCGCCAGAACATCTTATAAACGTTTCAAACCCCTTGCATTTTATCGATATTAAAAGTGTGAAAAAAATTATCTAAGAAAATGTATAATTTAAAAGCATAAATATTTCTAGGATTCATAGACAATGCGCGGATACAGTGTTCCGGACAGGTGTATGTCGGCACGGTACACCCATATTACCATAACCCGCGAACCATTAGAATAGTTGTAATAGCGCCGCCGGAAAGAACTCCTGGATTTATTACTCCAGCTCAAGATGAGCATTGTGATGTTAATTCCATGACTTCATTTCAAATGCAAGCAATTTCTTTTCCTATATCCTTCTTGGGAATACGCAATGAGTGGTTCTCATTCATTTCTGCGTTCGTTGATAGCATCTTTTGTTTTGTATTGGGTGTGATGTTACATTTGTAATGAATTGTATGGTTTATCGCGTTTTGGATTTATTTATTTTTTTATACTAGGTGACGCGCGCAGCTTCGCTTGCTTATTTAGGGATGAATTCTAGAAAACCATGAAACACATGTTCAATTAAATATTTTTAAGAGTCTAAATTTCATTTTTTTTAAAAATCGGTGGCGGTTTAATGATTTTTCCATACGAAATTTCAACCCCTATTTCACCCCTTTAGGGTTAAAATTTTTCAAATTCCCTTTTTAGTGGATGTCCAGATTACGAAAGTAAACATCTGTCCAAATTTCACGTTTCTACGCACAGCGGTTACGGCTGTGCGTGCGTCTTACCTCAGTCAGTGAGGACAAGTCCTTTTATATATTTTTATATAATTTTCATGTATTGATTGTAAATAAAATTAATTATTTGATTTGTGAAAAAGAATAAAAAATTATAGTAAAACAAGAAAATTAAGTAAACTCTATGATTCTCTATTTTGAGAATACCTTTAGATTTGAACAAACTTTATAGAAATATGTGCTTTTTTTATAGAAATATGTGCATAATTGTTGTATTTATTTTTTTATTCATTTATATTTCACGCTACCTAACATGCTATGTACATATGTCTACGCTTAATACAGATACATTCGGCATGTAATAGGGAAGGCCGAGGGAAACTAACGTTAAGACTCTTCGTTTCCCACTTTCCATTCAATTTGTAAAACCTTAGGTACTAGAGTGACGAGAATTAAAAAGCTCATTTCCCCGAATGGGAACGGAACCCTCAATCATCGACAAAGCTAAAATAACCATATGAACAGAATTTTTGTAACTTTAAAACAATTGATTTAAAATCAAAACTTCCTTACTGTAAATGCAACAGGTGTGGGTTTGATTCCTACACTGGGTTAATGAATTACACATTTTATTAAAAAAAAAAACAATAAATAAATACTCAATATCTTGAAAATGAAGCCATTTTTTTCAAAAAGCGTGAAAGAAACCACGACATATTTTTACTCAAAAGTTATTTTTTCTCCATAAATTAAGGATTATACCTCATGAAACAGCGAAGGAAGTAGCTATCCCCAATTTTAACATTCACCAGAACGCACCGCGGTACGTTTCATCTCTCTAGGGAGTCCTTTTTGTATCCATTAACTTTTATTACGTTTTATTCGGTGTTTTCGACGACTGTTGAAATAAATGATTGGTGCCCCCGTCGCTTTATTAATTTGATTGAATTGTGTGTTTGTTTGTTTGCTTTGAGGTCCGAAACAACTGGTAATGATGGTTGAAGCGGTAAAGCTTGTTTATGGGAGCTTAAAAGCTTCGCCAGTAGTAGATACTTAGTGTAATGGTTGTTGGGATTTTCTTTTTATTGTTGTTTTGTTTATAATTAGGTAAAAGTTTGTGGTTGAGATTTTTTTAGTCCTAGTAAACGGAGTAGGCAAAGGGAATGTAGGAGGAAGGTAGTGTTAAAATACTTCGTTCCCATTTAGACACCTCCTTTCACCATTTTCCGCTGAATTCTGGAAGCATTGGGAGTTGAGTGGCGGAACTTAACGCCGTATTCATGAATTATTTGGGCTTGTAAAAATATATCTTTGTATGTACGTTGTTTACATCCAACGGAAAATTATTTAAATTATAGTATACATAGGCTATAATTACTAACATCAATTTACAAGTCTACGTTTTACTATGGATTTAGCAGTCATATCCTTCTTACAAATATTATTTGTCGTTATAAAGGTTTTTACCAAAATAAGTGCAATATCTAATGCCTTACATGTGTATTTCGAAGCTTTAAGATATAACACCCATGAAGTGAACTTCATAGATGTTCAATTATAATTATTAGCACTTAACAGAAGTATAAAGTTAATTTCTGATATTCATATCGGTCGTCATAGCGCAGGGGTGCAAGCGTGTAACGCGACGGTTATGGGTTCGAGTCCCACTCGGGAGAATGAACTATTACTTATTTCTTCGTTCTGATATTGGTACGAGCGACAAAAGGAGCAAAAGCGTGGCGTTGAGTGCCGCTTTTCCATACACAGTCTCGAAAAATTCGGCGTAAAATAAGCTTAACATTCGGTTCCCTCTGCCTACCCTGTAACATGCGGGATAAGGCGTGAAACTGTAAAAAAAGAGAACATTTCAAAAGCGGTCTTTAACACGTGCTTTCCCGGTGAGCACAAGCTAATGTATCCAACAATTTACACGGTTGACGCCGACCGGCGTGAAATGCCCACGTTTCATGGCAGATAGCTATGTGAGAAATGTCCAGTTTTTATATGTAAGGTAATAACTCGAGCATACCCAAACGAATTGTAGGATGAATGAACACTTTTTAACAACACGTGGCTGCCTTAATGTAAATTCTTAAATAACTTTATACTTTTGTAAAAAAGTTTATACTTTTGTTTCCCTATAATATAAATCCTAAAGAGAGAGAGAGAGAGAGAGAGAGAGCCTAGAGATTTTCGCAATTTTATACATTTTAAATGAAACTCTTAAATTGGATTAATCATATAAATTAAAAATGTATTAAATGAAATATTTAAAATTATTAATATTTTTTCCGGTTTTGACGCATCTCCTTTTTCATGTGGTGGTCAGAGAAAACCTTAGTAGAAGCACATCACTAATAATCCATCCTTTACACCCCTTTTAGCTAAGCCCTTATTAAATGGAAGATATTTATTAAATTCACCTGAGTGGAAGTTAAATCCAATTACATTATAATACAAATAATTTATACCTTTAAAAATTTATAACAAAAATTAATTTTAAATATTATACGTATATAAATATTCCTTAGACAATGATAAAGAACAATAAAAACCAGCAACAACCAGGCCAATACCGTCTAAATTCCACAGTCGATAGTTTCGTCTATTTCCAGTACAATTGACGTGATTATTTGATTACATACGATAATTCCGTCTACGGCCGCCGCATTGACATAATGACGATCGGAGTATTTTATCTGATCGATCTCTCTCTCTCTCTCTCTCTCTATCGATAGACGTCCATCAACGCTACAATTGAACTAGATACAATCTAATGTTTGAATTTCATAATTTTTTTGTTGTTTTTCTGATGAACTTCCTAGATTTGTTGCTCAATATTGTATTTAGAATTTTTTTGTTGTGTCATAAATGTCTTATTTTATTTGTTATTTTTTTTAATTATTTGACAAAAATATTATATAGTCTTATTTTTTACAAAGTATTTTTTTTTCTAAGAAATATTATAAAATCAAGTAAATATGGTATAACGAGAAGTGAACTATTTACTTTTCAAATCAGCAATAGTGCCTACATGTTATTTTTAAAGTTTAATCGAATATTTTTAACCTAATTCATTCATTTCAAAAAAAATATATCGACAAGCTATTGAAGAAGAGTTTTCTTAGCTGCAAGCTAATATAAAAATATTTTATTTAATAATTTAATGACACCCAAAAAAATTTCCAATAAATCTAATAAACAAGTACGTAGGTAAATCAGAATAATTTAAACTGGCAACATAAATAGAGTAATAATAGCGCTACGTAACACTTAGTGTACTTAGAGTATTTATTTTTATCCAAGGCTTTACATATTATTTATTATGTATTCAAGCTCATATAGATATATAATTATATGTTATATATGTATATATCTTCGGAGGCCAGTCGTGGCCCAGGGGCACAAGTGTGTGATGGTACATGCGACTGGTTGTGGGTTTGATTCCAACTCGAAATGCAATATTTATTTATATTTATATTTTAATTTCTTCGCTCTGGCGTCGAGGCAAAGCGTGGCGTTAAATTCTGCCCCTTAACACGCAATACCTCCAGAATTCAGCAGAAAGTGGGGAACGGAGTGTTTTAACACTAGGTTCCCTCTGCCTACTCTGCTGTGTGCGGGATACAGCGTAAAGCTGAGTTAATTTTAATTTTTTAATTTAATTTGTTTTCATTTCTTCGCTCTGGTGTCAATGCAAAGCGCATCGTTGAATTCTGCCATTCGATACACAAATTCTCCAGAATTCGGTGGAAAATGGGGAACGGAGTGTTTTAACACTAGATTCCCTCTGCCTACCCTGCTGTGTGCGGGATACAGCGTGAAGCTTCTTGTCTTCATTTACACAATAATCTTTGTAAATACAATATGTATCGAATATTATTTATTTTGTTCTATATAGAACTAAAATGGTATGAAATAATCATGACGTATATATTGCCATATTGTATTACCCAATTAGCGCTTATGTAAGTGTAACTATGAAACTGATTTCGAGCGGTTATTATCAATTTTTCATATATTTAGGTAATAATAGGTAAGTTGGGGTTTAGATATAATATGTTTTTCAGTAATACGTGTTTATATATCAAGAAAATATATATATATATATTTTATAAGCTATATTTTCTGCAAAGTAGAGTAGGTTGAGTAGGAAGGCAGATCCTGGTAATAGCCGGGATTGATGCCAGGAAGAAGAAAATCATACATAGTGGTATTTCAAAGAGTTTAAAATTAATGTTTTCTATATAATACAAGAGAAATAAGAAAATACGACAAAATTCACATATTTTGTCATATATAGTTGCAAATTAAGTTTATGCTAATTTGCCACTTCCTTCCGTTTTGCTGCTTCATGTCTCGAGAAGAGACAGAGAGAAATTAGACACTACACTCTTGCGCTCGAGTAGTGGAACTCATCGCTGCAATTCTACCTGAGCAGATAATATAATTTATTCCTCTGACTAGGTATTGAATCCACACCGATTGCGTATGCGAATAAGCCTTCAAATAATAAATTTAAAATAATAAACTTACAAAACAGTAAGTTAATTTAATTAGTATATCTTGGATTATATTGAAATTTGTACTTCATACTAAAACTCTACCTTAACTCTACTTTTATATATTACACTAACCAATTTTGTTAGAGTTAAGTACCTAATTCCTTTTAGAACATCTCAGCTAATTAAAAGCTAATATAAATTAATAAATTAGCAAAGTCTATTAAAAATGAATAAGCTATGTTAATATTTTGACATTTACATACTCGTATATAATATTTAAAATTGTAGGTTTCAATTACTTTTACTGTTATTGATAGTATAATTTTAAATTTAGCTTTAGGGATAGGCAAAGAAAATAGTGATATTGATATATCACTACGGATATATCACTACCTAGAAAAACCACATATATGGGATGATTTACAAAATGATCATACCAACAAACTAAACGGAATGATTTCTATTTTCTACCTTCTACCCACTAGAGATATTAAATGTTAAAGATGTTTTCTAATATCAAATATGGTAGTACATCTTTTCAGACCATGGAACTAGTGATATTTTTTAATAGCTTCACGCTGTACATAGCTGGGTAGACAAAAGGAACCAGGGAACCTAGTGCTAAAACCCTCTGTTCTTTCTTTACCCGCTCTCCGCCGAAATCTAAAGGCACGGAAGCAAGGAAGGCAAGGAGCGAGAAAATGAAAATACTAAGTATTTAATTATATTATAATCTGCGCTAAGATGGAATCAATTATTATCAATTGCTATTAAATATTTATATCAGTACAGACATCATAAGAATTAACTGTTAACATAAGAAAAACAATTTGATAATAAAATAACTTATATTATTTTAAAAATTAAAATAAATTTAGCCTTGTTGTACTTGTAATTTCTTTTCTTTACGCTTTTCTGTAGTGTAATATTGTAAACTTAAGTTGTCATACATGTTATGTATGAAATAAGTAAAAAGGAAGCAACTTATTAGTACTTTACATTGTTAGTGTTTATTTAGCGATATAATGTAAATAATATAATTTGTTATTTATTTTAACATACCAATTTGAAACTCTGAAGCTTAATTGAGCTTTTATTTGAAGTTTATATTGTATTAAGAATACTAAATAATATTATTTATTATATAACTAAATTCAGTTAATAAATTAAGTGAAATATTATAAAAATTTCTCACAGTAATAAAGGACACTACTTATATTTCTTTGATAAATAGAATATTTATTAAAAGCTCACTTAAACGTAATATCATTAAAATAAAAAAAACAACATACCTTAAAAACATTTTGATCACTATCTAATATTAAAAACCAAACACTACACAAATTTAATTAAATTCCATTTCCATGGAAAAACTAAAAAGAAAACGACCACACACTCCCAAAGACAAAGTCCCAATGATTGTTCAATAACAACCCTAATAATAAAACTTAACAAAATTGTCAATTGACTATAATAAAAAAAAAAGATAAGGAACACGTGTCTAACATAATTTATGTAAAACCTCACACGAGCGCACAAAAAAAAGCTAATTTCTATTAAAAACTGTTTACAACGCGTCGATATATGCGTAGGTTTTTTATTAGAATGAGATCCTGAACGATACTTCCGTGCGCGGGCGCATCGGAACACCGACTATAGAGCCTTCGCTCGGCTCTCTTTCCCTCGCGCTCCTTTTACCTTTTTTTTTCAAGCGCAAAAAAGAAACGCTAAACAAGTTTAGATATCTACTTCAAAAAATTTAAAAACCGCTTTTTTTGGCTTAAAAACGTGTCAAACGAAAGAAATAGCGTTCATTTTATAATGAAAATGTCAATTTTTAAATTTTCAGCCTTAAAAATGTGCGAGCGAGACGGATATACATCGCTGTGTTCTACCTCTGTGAGAGAGGAACAGAGTAATGAGTGCTGTATTAACAATATAGAGGATTAAAGAGTCCGAGAGGGACGTAAGTAACCTTCTAATTACCTTAGTTCGAGTAAAAGAGACGTTTATATCTTTAAAGTAAGTTTTGTAAGTAATGACAGTTATTGATACTTAACTCTAGCTCGTCGTCCCCATGTGCAATGTATCTAGATATGAGTTCTCGAGTTAATTAGATTTTAATGAGGCAGTTCTTTGGAACCTGTTTTTTGTGAGAGTTTTATTTCTTTAATATATACTCGTATGCACTTGTAGATATGTATTGTAGCTTATAATTATAATAATGAAGTTGTTATGATATTATATGTTTTATTTATTATATGTTTTCGATAATTGTATATTGAAAGTAAATATGAATTATGTTTGAAAGCTTAGGTCGAAATATGGTATCGAGAATTGAGGCATTTGTTATTAAAAAAGATATATTCGATTCAATGTCATCATCTAATTGTGAGACCCATATTATAGTCATGATCATCATCATCAAATCAGCCTTTTCGGGTCCACTGCTGGACATAGGTCTCTCCCAGGGTGCGCTAAAGTTCCCGATCCTCCGCCTTCCGCATCCAGTCGAAGCCATCAATGTTTTTCAGCATATTATAGTATTTTATTATAAATAGAAAGTAGAGAATGAAGTTGGTGATCTGGTTGTAATTGCAATGGTTTTGGGTTCGATCGCCGTTCGAAGAAATGGGTTGAGTCTAGCCGTCCCGTGATGGTTAAGACAACGACGTGCTTTATTAAAAAAAAACTTGGTAATACCTAACTTTATTTTATAATTATACTAGCGGCCCGCCCGCGACTTCGCCTGCGTGAACTATATTATTGTTAATTTCTCTCCATGAGTACCTACATCCTTTAAGTGACGTCCATGCAAAATTTGAGACTTCTAGCATTTGTAGTAACGAAGTTTCATACAAACTTTCAACCCCAAAAACAACCCCTTAGAAGTTGAATATTGCAAATTCCCGTCTTAGCGAGCACCTACGTCCTATAAGTAACTCCTATGCAAAATTTGAGATTCCTAGCACTTGTAGTTTCTGAGATTTCGTGATGAGAGATGACCTTTCGATTTTATATATATAAAGTTCAAAAGAGTTCTCCTACGAGATTTGAACCAACAACCGTCACGTATCGAATATAAAACGATGACATTAACATCTTATAAAATGTATAAAAGAAATAAAAGGTTTTAAAATGTGTTTAAAAATAACAGAAAAAAACTAAAGTTTTAAGAAGCGTCGCCCGCGGCCGGCTCCCGCGTTACCCGCGATCACTGTAATCTCACAACTAATGGGGGTGAACCAATCAATCCTCAATCTTGAAATAAACTATCTTGGTATAAAGAAATAGATTTGACTTGTTTTCTCTAAATTATTTTAAGTAAAACTGTGTGAATGCAGTGGAAAAAAATATGTGGACTTATATAATTCCAAACAAAAGTGTCCTAACAAGAGGTTCCCAAATTTCCTTTGGTACCCTCCTATGTTTAGAAAATAGCATGAAGCTAAAATACAGTTCTTAGGCTACTTTATCCACTTTATAATTCAATTTATTAATAATATGCCTTTAATTTATATAGGATCAATTAGATCTTCCTTGGTTATTTAAACTCTACAAAAAAATCATGATTTTATAGTTAGTATACCGCACACAGCAGGGTAGGCAAAGGAAACATAGTGTCAAAGCACTCCGTTCTCTTCTTTCCGCCGAATTTTTCAAGGCATTGCCTGTTGAGTGGCGGAACTTGGTGCCAGAGCCGAGAAATAAAAATATTAATAAATAATAATTCATTCTTCTTTATGTCCCTATGCCACGACGACCTCATGTTTAGATTATTATATTTTAATATATATAATTAAAGATATCATAAAATAACGATGTATAAAAAGATAATACTCGGAAATATATTTCTATATATTTTATTTTTCCTTCTACATATCCATAGGTATTCGATAATCATTTATATTATTTTTTATTAAGGTAGTATGCAATACCTATCTACAGTATAACTGTAGATATATAAGCCTATGAACTATAAAAAACCTTCGCCTGTAATACAGCGTGAGCTTTTTGTATGAGAAAGATTAGAAAGTTGTTAAGAGTTTATTATACTTTTATACTCTGTACTTTGTTTTTAGATTATTATTGCTTGTAGAGTCAATTCTTGTGGAATATACGAAGATTTTAAATCTTAGAATTGTTTAGTTGGAAGGTTAAAAAGATTAGCAAGCAATAATATATTACCTACGTATTTGCCAATATAAAAAAAATCGACCATTTATTATTTATTGTATTAGGTTAAGATTTATATGAATAAATAAATAAAAACAAATAATAATAAATTATCCATTTTCCAATTCCGTAGCAAGTTTTTACAAGTAATTAAAAAAAATGTTTTATTTTTGCTAGATCGAACTCGTAACTTGAGGCCATTCATGCAGGATTGTGGGTTCGATTCCCACTAGATTAAATAAAAAAATAAATATTTTATTTCTTTGCTCTCGTTTCGAGGTTAAGCGCTGGGTTAAGTTTCACCAGAATTCTCCAGAATTTTGCTGAAAACGAGGAACGAAGCTTAAAACTAGGTTCCCTCAGCTGAATAGAAAAAGAACTAGGAACTTCATCATCATCATCATCAACAGCCATCTTTTGTCCACTGCTGGGCATAGGCCTTTCCCAATTCTCCCTACCACACTAGTAACTTACTCAGATTAAAATGTAAAACATATATATTTGACCTCTAATCTCCCATTGCCTCATACGTAAGTATACGTGCGTAATTAAAATATACAAAAAGTATGAACAGGATGTCCGCGTAGATGCAACTGTGAATCATGGATTAAGATCAAACTGCGTTTGTAAACATCTTAAAATATAAATATGATATAATTATTATATCCGCGATTGTACGAATGAAAAAGAATAAGGAAAAAAAGGAATAAGAGTTCTTTACCTATATCGTTTCTTATAAAAAAATGTTATAATGTATATAGAATAATAAATATTTCATCTTCTCGAGTGGGGATCGAACCCACAATCAGTCGGTATTACAGTCACACTTAGTGCCCCTGCACCACGACTGGCCCCAATTATATTTCCATTTCTTCGCTGTGGTATCGAGGTTGATTTCTGCCACTCAACACGCAATGCGTCCATAATTCTTCAAAAAGTGGGGAATGGAGTGCTTTAACACTCGGTCCCCTCTGTTTACCCTGCAGTGTACGGGATACAGCGTGAAACTGATTTTTTTTAGAATAATAAATTTATTTGAGCTCAAAAACTAAATATATTAAGCCTTATGAAAATTTACGTAAAATTTTCACGTTATCGCATACATCATTATTTGCATAGAATAGTGGGAAAAACTCAAAAGTGTCAAACATTTCTTTTACATTGATTAATAAATATCTCAAAGTAACTAATGGGAAGGAAGCTTTACACCTAGATTCTTAATAAGGTGATATCAAAAAAGGGCCGATTTTTTCATTTTTCGGCGTTTCAAAGTCTCGGTGACGTCCGGGCGGCGCGGCGGCCGCGGGTCGAGTGACACAGGGTCATTAGCGCACCACTCACGCGCAAGTTAAACTGCGCCACGTGCGCGTGCGCACCCTGTGCCTGTTATACAGCGTGTGCTTTTTTTGTATGAGAAACATTTGAAAATTATTAAAAGCTTATTATTTTTATATACTTTAGTATTTTATTTTTTATTATACCTAGAAAATTTATTTTGTTTTTGATTCGCATTTCTTTAATATATCAAAGTTTCTTTCATTGAATGATGATGTTAACTTAATGCGATTTCTTTGTTGAAATATTTGTTAATCGATTAATAATATAACATATTTTGAATTAAATTTATCTATTTAAACCACCTACATCACTATCAAAATAGTTAATTGTTTTAATAATAATATCTGGCAACATTCCTCTTAATACAAAGCTAATTAAGCACCCGAGCACCCTGTCGCGTCATTCGCCTCAACGACGACGTATTTAAGAATAACAACGGGGAGGTCCCGGCAAAGGTGCCGGCATGACTTACAAAATCACGTAGAGCACCCCAATGTAAACAATAGACAAAGGGCCCGGCGGGTTATTAGGCTATCCGATGGTTATCATAACGTCGTATCGCACTGTACGCAGTACGGGGAATGTAGCCCAATTTTGGTTATTTTTCGGTAAAGATATCTAGATTGCGCTGAAAATGTTGTTTTTGAGGTATTTTTTTCTGTTTTTTAACCGACTTCTGTAAGAAAAGGAGGTTATCAATTCGACTGTATTTTTTTATTTTTTTTTATGTTTGTTACCTCATAACTTTTGACTGAGTGAACCGATTTTGAAATTTTTTTTTTCTGTTTCTGTTTGAAAGGTGAAGCTTCCCGAATGGTCCCATTTTTTTTGGTCCATGTCTGACAATGGTATCTATGAGAAAATCACATAAGTCTTAAATTTGCATTAGGTATGCAAATTAACGGACGAATAACTCAATGTCGCGCCAACCTATTTTGATGATTCTTTCTTTATTTGAAAGGATACACTTCAAGGATAATTTGGTGAAAGTAAGTATCCATCACTTAAAATCGTAAAATAAATTATTTTTTAACAAAAAGAAAAACCGACTTCTAACAATGAACTAAAAAGTGAAAAATAATTCTACAAAGATTTTATAATTTTGAAGTCGGTGCCAAGTAATACAAACAGGCTTAGTAATTAGATATTGTAGTAAAGGTGTTGTAGCATTAGTTTGACACCGACTTCAAAATTATAAAATCTTTATATAATTATTTTTCCCTTTTTAGTTCATTGTTAGAAGTCGGTTTTTCTTTTTGCTAAAAATTAATTTATTGAGGCTAGTCATTAAGGACAAGTGGCAACTGGCAGTAGGTTCAGGTTCGAAGTCGAGGAAATGAAAATAGAAATAAATAATCATATTCTGTCCCTCAACAAGCAATGTCTCCAGAATTTGGCGAAAAATGAGGAACGGAGTGTCTCAACACTAAATTCCCTTGACTATCCCGCTGTGTGCGGGATTCAGCATGAAGCTGAAAAAAAATAAGTTAATATTAGTTGATTAGTGAAGTACATTAGGTCCATTTTTGGTCCACAATGGCTATATTACTTTTAGAATATCTATAGCTATTTATAATATAATCACTAATTTAAGGGCCTTCGTCATTTTTAAAAGTTAACCTAATGTGCAGCTTATCTCGTCTGAGGGTAAAGGTTGCAAAAAGTTGCAATATAAGTCTTATGCCTTTATTATAAGGGCTATTTTCAATTGAATTAATTATTAAAATTCAATGCAATTTTAACAACACACTGTAGAGTTCTTGGAAGATGTGTTTATATATTAAGAAAGATAAAGTTAAAAATTATAAGCTATTGGTCTTAAGATATAAAAAGTTTTTAACGATATAGTAGGTTCCTAATGGGAACTTAAAATTGTTTATAAAAATTACAAGCATTTATTACAATGTCTCTACGTTTTTATTTGAAAGTAATAAAAACAATTGTACCAACATACAAAATAATAAATACAAAATTTTATTTGACGTATTTTATTTTTTTGTTTTAAAATTAAAAAATATAAAATAAAAAAAAAATATAAAATTATTTCTTTTTAAATAACTTTGTGTCTGCAATTGTATTTTCATGTCATTTTATACTTTTTAGTGTATTTTTTTATTTATTATTAAGGATTTATATTAACTATAATGTAAATAGAGTGTCTTTGACATCTTTCTGTGTTGCACAAATGTGCGACGTTAAACGCAGCAGTTGTGAGTTCGATTTGCACTTGGAATTAATCATTATTTATTAATGTTTTCATTTCTTCACTGTGGTAACAAGGGAAAGCCAAATTAACTCTAAGTTTTCTCTGCCTATTCTGCTATATAGAGTAAATATAAAGACCATCATCAATAGAAAGAGGCTAGTCGTGTCACAGAAGCACAAGCATTAGACTGTAAACACGACAGGTTGTGAGTTCGATTCTCACTCGACGAAATTAAATATTTTATATTTTCATTTCCTTAAACAATAAAGTTCATTTAATAATAATTCGAATTCACTACTCTTACTTTTAGTAAATAATTTAAAAAATATACACAACAACGTAAAATTTCAATTTGCAAAGCTTTCTCCAGAGACCAGCACCTTGACCTCTGTCCTTGACCCCTAATTCCACCTGTCCCGAAACCGGCATCAACGGAATCGGCGGGCGCGGGCGGGCCGATTTAATGCCCCCGGTAATTATGCCTTGTTCAAATTGTAGCTTTCTCACGGGCGAAGAGGGTAGTTCTAACACGCAGTGCAGTTTAATAATTATAATATTATTAATAATTAGTTTGACTTATTATAGTTGTCTTTAGAAATTAGGTTTTTTTTAATATGTGTATAATTTTGAGTTATATTAAAAATCGGTTTTATTTAAATTTAAGTACTTATAAACATTAGGATATTCGTCGTAATATTGAGAGTTAAATGTGGTCCTTTTCTATGTAATATTTATTTAATACGAATACGAATAGAATGAAAACGGGGGTGATTTACGTAATATCTACTATATTTTTTATAAAATAAATAAAATATTACTTAATTATTCAGAAATATAATTATTTATAAATAATTGCCCAGAAATACTTTAAGTTCTCTATATTAAACTAAACTGAAGTTTAACCTGCTATTGTAATACATAATGTTGAAACAGTAGATTAAACTCCAGTTAAGTTACAGTTGCATTATAAAAATGTCTGGTACCTTACCGCTCGCCATACTTACCCCAACCTGTTACCGCTCAGCCTTCACTATCTCCGTCTCTGTCACACCTCTCCACATTGCAATATCTCCATCTCGTTCTATCTCGGGTCAGACAGGCATTACGGTAATGGCACTTAAACACATATTTAAGTAAAGATATTTTTTGCACAAAAAGTTTGTGCGCGTATGATCTCGCTTCGTTATAATTAGGTTTGCCTTTGACTTTTCTTTATAGTTTTTTTATCAGTTTCACACACAGAAGAGTAGGTAGAGGGAACTTAGTGTTGAGACACTCTGTTTCCCATTTTTCGCTGATTTTGAAGGCACTTCGTATTGAGTGGGACTCAACGTCGGGCTTTCAAATATTCATAAATATTTTTTTTCCTTCGAGTGGGAATTGAACCTGTGCCTCTGGTGTCAAACTCCTTCATAGTTTCAATCTTTACAATTGCTTTTAAAATATTTCACAATTAATTTAAATCTATGTAATTTCTTAGACAATGAATAGGGTCGCCATTAACATCAATAATATTTTATTTTAAATAGTAAATATTTGAGACATATTGTGAAATCATCAATATTTTGATAGATGAAAATATATTCTTACTTTTTAAATATATTTACTATCTCTGGGTCAAAGTTCAGGGCAAGTTAAGTTTAGACTTTTAGTACATGTGGGGTTAGCAATAAAAGTGATGTTTTTTTATTAAATATTATTTTATTTACTTCGATTTGGACATCCAGGCATATCGTCAACGTGTACATAAACTGTAAAAGAAGAATTTGAAACTGCATTCACTCTGTATGTTGTATATAGGAGGAGTTAATTTAGAAACCTTGTGTTAAGATTAAGACATTCTGTTCCCATTTAGACATTGCCGTTCCCGATTTTTGGCTCGTTCTTGTTTAAATTCAATTTTAATAAAAAAAATAACAAAAAAAACATCTTATATAGTTTAATTGTGTAGAAAAAATATTTCTTTTTATTAGCCTATACGAACAAAAGGGATACGAGAAAGGATGAAATTAATTTGTTATTGTCTTTTCCATAAAAAAATATATTACTAATCTTTCTTAATCAATGACAAAACTTAGAAGTGTTGACTTGTTGTAAGTTTATATTTATAACATAGACATTTTTGGCATGCATGATTAGAGATAATAAAAAATATACATCACACACTTCACTGTAATAGCAGTGTTTGAAGATTCGATTCCCACTTGGGGGAATTGTATTTTAATTTCCCCGATCTGGTAAGACATTGTGTGGAGTTAAGTTTTGTCATTCATTACAAAATGCCTGCATTAAGAGAGGAATCCTAAAACTAGAGAATAATAAAAATATCCTAATCTAAAAAAAATATTTAAAAAAAATACTTTTACATACTTTGGTTAGTATCACAAGCAAATTCAAGTAAATCACACAGATCTAAAAACGTCCGCTTGTCGTCCCCCATCCTGCCACATATTGGTATGGTGTCGTGGATGCAGGTGTCAGCCAGACTGCAGAACTGGTCTATCTTATTCTGTAAGAAGAAATAAATATGGTAAAACCATCATAGCTTAGGAACTCTTAAAATTTTGGAATCACGTTGTCTTAATTATATTAATATTGCTTATTATAAAAATGCTATAATTACAGTTAGATATAAATTTATATATAGGTACCTATACGAATTTTCTTAAACTTAATCAAATCTATTTTAATCATTTTTTGTAGAACAAGAAAAATTAAATTATTTTTATATGAACATAACTATATTTTTTTATATAAAAAATTAAAGCTTTTAGGCTTTTCTGTTATATAAGAACTAAATATTAAGACAGTTTCATAGAACATACATATAGCCATTATTTTTAAAAAAATCTCGGCGTTTTTAGGTGTAGTAGTAGTAGTATCTAACAATTATTCGGAAGGAAGTTGTCTATAGAGCAAAGTGTAAAACGGAGTGATTAATTATTAAATTCTCTCCACATTTTACGCAAGATAAACAATTAGGCTATAGTCTATTATAATTTGTTGTTTATTCCCCGTAGATATGTTACCCAGATTGCTTACTTATAATAAGAAACGTATAAGAAATACCCACAGATACTGACATACATAAGTAACCATGTTTCTCTATGGAAAATAATTTATAATCTTACTAGTGAACCCGAACGCGGCTACGCCCGCTTGAACTATACGAATATTTATTAAATATATTTATGAAATTATTTTCAGTTTTCAATAGAGAGATGCGTTAAGCAAGCTCATTTTGGGTGACGTTTTCTAACAACAAACTTTGCAAATCGTTGCTTAGCAACGACAGTTGTTATTAACATGGCGGAATAAATTGCATGGCAAATTAATTATTTTAATATATTGGTATATATCAAAAATATTACAAATATGAGAAAAAAAAGTATCTTATGATCATCCCGAGACCCTCAAGTATCTCTATATGAGTATTTTATCACAATTAAATTAGCGGTTTGGCCCTGATTGCGTAAAAGACAGACAGACAGACAGACAGAGTTACTTTCGATTTTATAATATAGGTATGGATTATCTCTAATTTATCTTCGTCTCTAAGGTCAATTGCATCATAGGACTTGCATTTATTAATAAATATATCATTGCAATATCCATATTAATAAGCTCATAAGATATTATTACATCATAATTTATTAATGGAAACGGATTCAGATAAAGTTTTCGCTAAGTTATTGTTGTTTATATAAAAAAATAATTAAATCAGCTTCACGCTGTATCCCGCACACATCATGGTAGGCAGAGGGAACCTAGTGTTAAGACACTTCTTTCCACATTTTTCACCGAATACTAGAGGCATTGCGTGTTGAGTGGTGGAACTGAACGCCGCGCTTTGTCTCACCACTCGCCACGGAGTGAAGAAACACTGCACATATACGGGAAAAATGTAAACCATTTTTTTATAATATAGGAAAAAAATAAAAGGAACATTTTACTTTTTATAGAATTAAAAGTAGCTTATGTCTAAGGAGCTAAAAATTACATGATTAGTATTTTATAAACAACAACATAACTATTTATTTCAAATATGAATAGAAGTATATTAAATAATCTCGAGAGAATGAATTATTGTTCCCAATATATCAAATAATCTTAACATTAGGTTCCCTCTGCCTTCCCTGCTCTATTCGGTATACCGTAAACACAAATTACACAATATTCTTACGGATGGTGTTGACGCGTACTCCGGAAGATGACAGCGTACCCGCAAAATGAGGATAGTCCATAATATATCTGAAATATCGATTATGTAAATAGAAGATTTAAAATTAACGTATTAATTATATAACGCAATCCCGAGATATGTTTACGCGGCTGTAAATAATGCTTAGTATGCGATATTCCGAGTGAAATATAATCGATTCCGCTACGATTTTAATCGATTTAAATATGTCATGCATGCTATATGCAAATTTTAATAGTTATTAATTTTATGTGAATATTTGGTTGTAATTAATTATGGAAGATTATTTCTAGTGTTAGTTTATAATATACTAGCGGCCCTCTAACGGTTTCACCCGCGTAAACTATGTTATTATTAATTCCTGTCTCCATGGCTACGTCCTAGTGACGTCTATGCAAAATTTGAGACATTTGTAGTAACGAAGTTTCATACAAACTTTCGACTCCAAAAACAACCCCTTAGAAGTCGAATATTGCAAATTCCCGTCTTAGCGAGCACCTACATCCTATAAATAACTCCTATGCAAAATTTGAGATTCCTAGCACGTGTAGTTTCTGAGATTTCGTGATGAGTGAGTGACCTTTCGATTTTATATATATAAGATTAGGTATGAGGCAAAATTTTACCTGAGGTATACACATGCGACTGTTAACGCAGTATATTGGGTTCGATTCCCACTCGAAGAAAATAATATATTTTTCACTCCGGTAACGAGGAAAAACCCGGCCGTGAATTCTGATTTCCGCCAAACAAACAATGCCTACAGAATTCGTAGGAAAATAGGACGCGAAGTGTTTTAACATTAGGTTCCCTCTGCCCACCCCGCTGTGTGCGGGATACAGCGTGAATAGTAATAAATATAAGAAAAATTGCTTTTAATTGAAAACAATATCGCTAATACATATTCAAATAGCTATGAGGGTTTCGCAGACAGGACCACTCGAGATCCACCTCTTACTTTATTAGAATACTAATGATGAGGTAATTATATATAATTAATTTGAAATAGGAATGTGACTTGTTCTGGTAATACTTATTTAATTATATCGATATTATAATATGAATATTTGAATTAATAATTAATCGATATGGAGATGTTGTCGAGATTTGCATAATATGTAAGTCGATTATTTCATACGAGGATTTGTATTACAGGTTTTGCAATTTTGGCGTTATTTAAATATATATTTGAAGTTTTTTTCACTTTCACACTGTTTCCTTTAAATCGTATCGTCAACCTACCCGGTTGAAGAAACCTAGTGTTAAAACACTTCATGCTACGGTTTGCCTTAATATCAGAATAAATAATAATTCATTACCCCGAGTGGGAATCGAATCCAGAACCAACACGTTCATGTCACATGCTTGTGCCTCTGTTATTTAACCGTATTTTATTTTTATTTAACATTTGACAGGACATGCCGATTGCAAAAAAATATCAAAATTAAATTATTTTATTAACAAACCATTCGCACGTGGTTACATAATTAAAATTGCTTATTAGCTTCACTTTGTATCTCGCACATAGCAGGCAGAGGGAACCTGGGAACCTATTATTGCCTATTATTAGACACATACCATACTTTTTTAAACCTCATATATAAGATATAGATTATTCTATTGACTAAGAAAATTACTCAATCAATTTAAACAATAAGAAAACTTAAAGGTGTTATGAAGATGAAATTAGGTATTTACTTACAATGGATAATGATGTTCCACCACATCCCGGTGTATTGATCTATTAAATGATAATATCCGATGAGCTCGTGTTGTGGCTAGCATGGCGCTGGACGATGATGATGTCAGCTGCTGGGAACATTTTAGTGTTGTTTTTGGCTTTTTTTTTTTTGGAAAAGGCGACTTTTTAACGTATTTAAAGTGTAAAAAAACTCAACGTTTCACGCTTTCTTGTAGTTACCGAGGGCTACGGGTGAAAATGCAGCGACTTTCAAAAAAAAATTGTAGGTTTTATAAACAAGTAAAAGATAATTTATTTTGATAAATTCATTTGACAATTTTATTTCGCTATTAGTTTGTATAATTTATTTTTAAAATGTTTCTGAATTTTTATTAATAATACATTTTTGTCATCGCATACATCGAAGTTGACATATTACATCATGTGTGACAGATATTAAATATTATATTGTTAGCGTACAAGTGTAAAAGTGGGTAGATTTAGGTGAAAAAGACAATAAAAGCAGTGGAATTGTGTCAAACGGACACAGTTGCTTGTAGGCGGAAGCCCTTCTTGGAAGGTATCTAGTGCGTAGTGTTGTTATTGAGTGATACATGTCCCTTATTGTAATTACGAGGAACCTCTGTCCGAGTACATTGGAACATATAGACGGTATGTATTTTTATCGTGTTATTTTAAAAACGATTTCTAACAATATTATAAAGATTTTCTATAAGCACTTTATATATTTCACTTTTGTATGAATAATTATAAATTATAAACCAAAATATAAGAAAATGTTATTAACTCCTGCACTATAGTAACCAACTGCTCCACATATATTTCTACATAAGGCATATGTTTTGCTACAACTTCCTGTTTCACGTCGAACTATGGGCAAACATTTCTATTCAATTCTAAACTAGATCCTAGGCGAGTGTTTGTTAGATTAGTCGTTGATTATGATACTTAGGAGGCTTTTAACTAGTAAGTTAATTTACATTTAATTAATATCTTTTATATTTGTATATAAATATATGGGGCCAGTCGTGGTGCAAGGGCACAAAGTGACGTGACAGGTTGTGGGTTCGATTCCCACTCGAGGAATTAAAATATTTAATATTTCTATACAAAAATCTATATATTTATGGATATTTTACTAAAAATAAACTTTCCTGAGGCTTGACTATATAATATTTAATTTTTCAGTTAGAAACTTAGAACCTTTGTTCCCTAGAGGTGGGTGGGTTATATTCCGCTATGTTCATTTTTTATACTTTCTTTAAGTAATTATAATTGAATTTTTAATATTCATTTTATATGTTATTTAGGTATAATTATTTTAGAATATGCTACTGAAGTCTGGGCTCATGTTGAAATCGAAGCTGAAGACTACTTCTTTCCTTTAGAGCCTGTGAGTGCTGTCTAAAATTGTATTAATTTTAGTCAAATGTTGCTATTAAAATAAAATAAAATTAAATTAAAATAAGAGCTGTTAAAATTGTAGAATTGTATGGAGAAAAATTAAGTGGCAATTTTTTTAAATCTTGGTATATATACAAATATCTATATATATAAAATCGAAAGGTCACTCACTCATCACGAAATCTCAGAAACTACAAGTGCTAGGAATCTCAAATTTTGCATAGGAGTTACTTATAGGACGTAGGTGCTCGCTAAGACGGGAATTTGCAATATTCGACTTCTAAGGGGTTGTTTTTGGGGTCGAAAGTTTGTATGAAACTTCGTTACTACAAATGCTAGGAGTGTCAAATTTTGCATAGACGTCACTGGGACGTAGCCATGGAGACAGAAGTTAATAATAACATAGTTCACGCGGGTGAAACCGCGAGCGGGCCGCTAGTTATTATATATATTTTCACTCTATATATATTTTCTCTCTCTGTCACTTAACTCTAAAGCAAAGTATTATACGACAATATTACACTCTTAATTTTAATCTATATGTGAAAATTTCAAATATTCATATATTTATAGGTGATAAACTTTTGTAAAATGGCTGACCAGTGCCAACATGACTTCGTACCGATTTGCGGCCAAGACTCGTTGGGCATATCACGTATGTTTAATGATAATTGCGATCTCTATGAATACAACTGCGACGAGAAGAAACGTAAGTTCCATATAGTTACTTATGTAAGTAATGGCCGTTGTAATATGTAGACTATTAAAATAAATTATGAGTAATTATGTTAAGAAAGAGATTTGTTTTGGTTAAGCGAGATTAGCTATAAGCTTTCCTTTTTTTTTCTTTTTATTACGTAAATTATATTGTCATACAATTTTTTTTTTGTTTTCAGCTTTACCCTGTATACACATAGTAGGGTAGGCAGAGGGAAGGTAGGCTAATGGTTCTGGTAGCCTAGTGTCAAGACACTCCCTTCTCCACTTTCCACTGAATACTGGAGTCATTGCGTGTTAAGGGGCAAAATTCATCGTCGTGCTTTACTTCGTTACTATAGCGCGGAAATGAAAATGTGAAATATTTTAGTTTCTCAAATGAGAATCGAACCTACAACCAGTTAAGTTTATAGTCGCACGCTTGTGTCCCTGTGCCACGAGTGGCCTCTAAATTCCTTAATACCATTTTACTATGGATGTATAATTATTATTTATCTATTTAAAATATACTTGTCTTCGAACCTATAGAATAAAGTTTTAAAAGCAAAAATTTTAGTATTTATTTCACGTTTTCATTTTCCAGAATATCGACATGTCAAATTGGATGTGTGCAAGTACGAAGCAGCTGCTGCAAACAGAAATGAAAATCGCTAAACTTATTAGCCTTACCATAATCGAACTACCACCTAAAATAACGATATTACCACTGAGCACAAGAGATCAATAAATGAAGAAAAACATTATTAGTACGCAAATATAAACGTCAAATAGCATTCTCCACTGATGATTTACATTGCCCTACGCTACGACACATGCATGTTTGCGCAAACATGTGAAGCCAATAGTGTTAGGTAAACTCGCGTATTTGACGTCAGAAGTTCCCTTGTTACATGTTCCTTGGAATTGTTTGTTTAAAATATTTTTGTCTATATTATGTTATATTATTATATTATTAAAGTAATGTTTTATTTTGTTATAATTTCAATTAAATAGGTGTTCAATTAAATTAATCTAGTGTAAAATATAAAAATGTTTTTTTATAGAAATATTAAATGAATTTCAGAAAGTATTCGTTGTTTTCTAGTACTTTTAACTTAGGTCATTGGGTGTAGAGGCTCAAGTGCGTGACTATTAACGCGACCGTTCTGGGTTCAATTTCCACTCAGAAAGGATAAATTACTATTAACTTATAATTTTATTACTTCGTTCTGACACCACGGTACAGCGCGGCGTTGAGCTCCGCAACTCAACAGGTATTCCTTTGAAAATTCGGCGGAAAGTGAGAAACGTTTCCCTCTACCTGCTCTCATATATGCGGGATACAGCGGGAAGCTAAAAAAACACTTGAAATATTGAACGATAGCTGTCTACGTTAATAAATATTAAGATCACAGAAGGATTCCATTACACGCCTTTCTTCTTCCAATTAATTATTTCCACCTCGCACCACACATCGTCGAGATATCGCATAGCTATCAGAGAAGTAGGCTTTATGACTATATAGGTTTATTTTTTATTATTTTCATTCGTATATACTGAGGCTAGTCCAGGCACAACGTGATAGGTCGTGGGTTCGATTCTCATTGAAAAAAAATATTTTTTTAATATTTGGATTTCTTCGCTCTCATATCGAGGCAAAGTACGGCGTTTAGTTCCGCAATTCAGCACGTAATGCCTCTAGAATTCAATAGATATTGGGCGAAGTGTTTTTATACTACGTTTCCTCTGCATAGCTGATTTAATACATATTTGTATATTTTATTTATTTCTTGGACTAGTTTATTTAAGCTTCTATCTGAGGGAAGTAGCATCGATGTAACAGTAACACGTGCGAGTGTTTGCGTTCACATCTGATACATTTCTTACTTACATTTCTACTTAAGCTTTGTACACAACTTTATACGGTATGTTTTTTTTAAATAAAGGCAGTTTAGTTTCAATATTTTAAAGTAAAAATTAATGCCAGAACCTCTTTCAGCCTAATTCTTGATTTAGCGTGTCGAGAGGCGCAATTCAACGTCGCGCTTTTGCCTTGATATCAAAGGAAAGAAATGAAAATATTAATAAATAATAATTCATTTCCTGGAGTGGGAATCGAACTCACAACTATCTATTACAGTCACAAGCTTATACCACTGCGACACTACGATTTTAACAAAATACTTTTTTAATATAAAACAGATAATTTTTAAATATATTATTTTTTTTATTAAAAATTGTTAAATATATTATTTTTTGCTTATTTTTTTTTAATAAATTAATAAGTTTTTTCGCCCACCGATCATTCTGTATGTCGAAGATCGGACAGTCGCGGTGCGCACCCGCCGTATCAATTATCATATACGTGGTAATGCGGACAGATGAAAAACACCGAAATTTACCTTAGATCGCCTTGGGATGACACCACTTTTTACAATGCTATCGCTAAACGATCTAGTTGCTTTTATAAAATTGTCATTGGGATTTTGCTATATTTTTTAATTAAATTTTTTGGACCTTCAATGCTTATTACAAAGCTTTTGACTTTGGAAATATATTTAAGCAATATTGTCAAACAACTTAGTTTTGAGTATAATATCTCTGATTAAATCATAAATTCGCTTGAAAAGCTTCGCCTCAGAATTAAACAGAAAAAAACGCCTTATTTGAAAATAAAAGAATTAAGCAAACTTAATCCTTCTCTTTTTAGATCTTTTTTAATAAGTAATAAATCTCTCTGTCTATAATGTAATAAAATAGTTATTAAAAAGAGTGTCTGTTCAAAGAACACACAAAGAGCCGCGGGTTCAAATTCCGCTACGTTCAAATTTTTATACGTTTTCTTAATAAGTGTTTTTCTTCCCTAAATGTGGAATAACACTTTAAAAATATAAAAAAATGTAACCATTTTTTAATCTAACTGATAAACTTTAATTTTTTCTAACTGGGTCTCTAGACATAAAAAGTCTAAGTGGTTGTTAAACGATAATACAATATAATGTTAACTTATATTTCAAATATTTATTTCTAATACTTAACTGACTGTTGAGATTAATCACACCTTAGGTATAGATCTGACGTCATTATATTTAATTTTATAATTATAAGTAATAATCGATATGAAAAATACACGTAGTGTTGCTATGTACTTAAATAAACAAAAAATATAGGAGGCCAGTCGTTGTGCAGGGACATAAGGGTGTAGTGCGAAGGTTGTAAGTTCGATTCCCACTCAAGCGAATGAATTATTATTTCTTAATATTAGCATTTCTTCCTTCTAGCACCAAGGCCGGTGTTGAGTTCAATGCCTTGAAAAAAATCAGCGGAAAGTGGGGAACGGAGTGTCTTATCACTAAGTTCCCTCTTCCTATCCTGCTGTATGCGGGATGCAGCGTGAAGCTAACAAAAAATTAAAGGCTAGACGCGGTCGTCCCAGGTCAAATATTAAATATTTACAAATCAAACGGAAGGGCTATGTCAAAATGGTAACAGTAGCGGGAAAAAACTTAGCTATTTCACGTATAAACGAGAAACTCTGTTAAAATTGTATGAATTATAACGGATCCCTACGAATTATAGGCAAAAAATCTATATAAGCCAACTAAGGTTTGCTATACTTATTTTAGATTTAAGTTATAAGATGATGATGTTATTAGGGCGATATAAAGTAAGTTAGTAAGTTATAAATATTCTTGCATTGAAATATAAAATATATTTATTAACATATTGAATATTATTAAGTTTTAGAAATATAAAACTTAGATTCTTTATATGAATTTGATAACTTTTGTTTAATACAAAAAAAATTGTCCTTTGATTTCATTAGAGTAGTAAATAAAATAAGATTAAAAGTAAGAAACATAAATTAGAATAGAATATTACATATCGACACTAGGTTCCCAGGTTCCCCCTAACCACTCTACTATATACCTACGGGATAGCGCGTAAAACAATATAAAAATTAGACAGAAAAATACTAAAAATAGACAGAATTTCATGAAACAGACCATCCTAACACAAACCCCAGCTCCTTGTACCAGCGAGTAAACATATCGGTCGTCTTGTTAACCCAAGCAGTTAACAAGGACCCAGCACTTAGCCTGGCCTCGCTAACTGGGTGGACAAAGCGTAGTTGCGAGTTAAGTGGACTAATTGTTGATAGAATGTCGGCATCACCTGCCTTCTGCTCCTGTTCTGTTGGAAATGGAAACTGGAACTGGAATTGATTTGGTAGGTATAGGTTTGAATCCTCATCAGTTTTTAAGGGATTGAGTTTTTGATAATGGAAGTTAGATGATGGAAACTGTTGCCATGATGAATTACTGTCTTAATTTAACTTACCACTCACTAGAAAAATGATATTGAATGAAAATTTAAGTATTCATTGATTTCATTTTAATGGATTGGTATATTTGTGACATCTATATTTTTGAGGCAAGTAGTGGCGTAGGGGTACAATTGTCACTGTAAACGCGACTGGTAGTGAGTTCAATCGCCACTCGAGAAAATTAAATATTTATTTTTATTTAAATTTCTTCGCTCTGATGTCAAGGCAAAGCACGGCGTTAAATTCCGCCACTCACATCCGTAAATTCCGCGGAAAGTGGAAACCAGAGTACCTTAACTAAACCTAAGCTAATCCAACGCTGTGTGCGGGAACGACGTGAAGCAGTAGAAGTATAGAATACAAACAACAAAAAAAAACACAAGTTTTGCATATATCCATCTACAATATAATATACAAAATTGCATATAAATATAAATAAATAAAATAAAAGCTTATGTTTGTTAATTGTTATTATAGTTAGTACATTTTTCTTCGGAGCAGAGGCAATTGATTAGGCGGTGCTCTTTGAGGCCGCTTCAACAATTTGCTCGAGGCCCGACCGCCCTAATTTTAATGGCCTTATAAAATTTATACTTAATGTATTTATCATAAGACTAAAAGTATGGATATGGCTTGTAAGTATTGTTCATTTATTATTTTTTTTTGGTTTGGAAACATAATATTTGAGTGGGTAGAGTGGATTTTCTATTCACAATTAATTTGTTCTCATATACGTCTTGTACTACTTATCTAAATCACGCTGTACGCTGTATCCCGCATCAGGATAGGCAGAGTGTCCTAACACTAGGTTTCCAGGTATCCTTGACTATTCTGTTATGTGCAGGACACAAAATCAAGCTAAAAAAATATAATTAAATTGTGTTAATCGATTACTATTGTAGCATAGATTGTTTATGTTGCATAGAATTAAGAATTTTCTATAATTTTTTTTTCTTTGACCTAATCTTGAAATAAAGAATTTTTCGTTAAATATTATTATACATATATAATATCTAACATATCTTAACTTTATACGACGTTTAAGACATATATATATATATATATATATATATTTATATCAGATTATATACCAAATACCAAACTTACACAAGGTATATCCATATTAATACCTTGAACATAAAATATACAATTGTTTTATTGTTAAATGCGCGCATTAAGCATCGACGTAGCGGGCCACACGTAAAACTTACTTCTCTTATTACTTCACTATAACGTCTATAATGTCACAAGAATATTAGAGACATCGAATGTCTACTATTTTGTTAGAAAATAAGATTCATTTTACAATGTCAATGTCTTAAATCTTCAAATCTTCGGACTACATCATTAGAAGCGATGAAGTGGCTTCTAATAATAAAATTAATGAATAAACGATTGTAAGGCTAATATGAATGACATTGAAAATTTTGTGTATGTAGAAATGATTTTATAAGTGTTTTTAATATAATGAAGTAGTTTCTAGGTTTAATTTTTATTATTTTTGTGGATCCATGGATTTTCTTAGTCATATTTTATAATTTTGTCCTCATTACATATCTACATATTTATTTAATTCAGAAAGGATCAGCGTGAATAATTTATTTTAAGGCTTCACGCTGTTTCCCGCATATAGCAGGATAGGAAGAGAAAATTTTGCAACCACAGTGTTATAACACTCCGTTAAACTCCGATAAAGAAAGAATGTTAAAGTAAGACATATTCCTTGTAACAGTTCAGTATGATATTTGACGTCAGCATTCGCGATCGGGTCACGGTCGTCCTGCACGTGGAATGTGATTTAAGTTAAGATAATCATATAAATGCTACTTCAAAGATTCGTTTGAAACTATATCCCACAGGTAGTTAGGGATTGCTTAGTTTCAAAACACTCTGTACTCTGTTTTTAAGCCCCAATTAATAGGGCGTGGAAATAAAAATAATAATAATTCATTCACTGAACGGAGATGTTAAATCACCTAACGCTGTGTCCCGCATGTAGAAGGGTAGACAGAGGTCTACTTTCCGTTAAATTTCGGACGCATTTCGTCATGTTGTACGTCGTGTTTTACATCTCAACACCAGAGCGAAGAAATGATAATATTAAACATTTTATTTCCACGAGTGGACATCGAACCCATGACTAATCGCGTCTACTACACTGTGCCCCTCCACCACGACTGGCCTCCAGATTTTAAATATTTTTAAAATTTCCATACATTGTTGATTTTTTAATAGCTTTTTCATACGTAGGTGTATTTATAAGTGTTCATCGTAGCGTGACTTGAAAGTACATTTTTTATCTAATCAGTAATAGTTTGCATTTAACTACTCTGTTTAGCTATAAAACTTGTGTAAAGATAGCAAGAAGTTATTGATATTGTTAGTATGTAATTCTTTAATAATATATTTTCTTTAGTGTCTTCACACTAGGTTCCCAGGTTCCCTCTATCTACGATATATCCCGCACACAGTAAGGTAAGAAAACACATTTTTTTTTTAATATTAGGTTAAAATACTAGAAGAATAGAGTGTTGAGTACCCCACCTTAACGCCGCACTTTGCTTGACTCCAGGGTGAAGAAAATGGAAATATTAAATATTTCATTTCTTCGAGTGGAAATCGAACTCACAACCTATTGTTTACAGTCACACTTTATGCCCGTACGATACCACTGGCCTCAACATCTTTAATATATAAAATGTATTAATTAATAAATCACACGAACAACGTTCTTCTTAATTAGTTTAATTCGGGCTTAGCTTTATCATCGGCTTAACGAAATAATTAACGCGGAGAATATGTTACTTATCTTCATCTCAGCATCTTCATCTCTTTTAATAATATATGTTAATATCGATTTATATAGTTATAAGTAACGTGCTCAGGTGGTTTAAGCTCTTCGAAAATAGTGATGGCAAAATGGAATGACTTCGGAGTGATGAAAGAATGGCAAAAAATATTTATGATGGAAAAGTGAGCGGCACGAGAGGTAGGGGAGACAATGGTTGATGTTTAAAAAACAGTATCAAACGTTCTGCCAGAAGGTCATGAAAAAAGCAAGAAGACTCCTCGGAGAGAATGTGGGTAGGTAGATGATAATGCAGAGACCGTAGCGTTTAACTCTCCGTTGTTTCTGGCTACCCTGCTAGGGATACAACGTGAAAATAAGTAAAATAAAATTTAAAACAAAACTAATGTGCTAGCGATGTTAGAATAGATTTTATATGATCAGTTTTTATTTAAATCAAAAGTTACGAAATTTTGAACTTTCATTGCTAGCCATATATATAGAGGCTATTACCGATATCCCAATCATATATGTATATATGTATATATAAAATATCATACATGAATTGCATTCATTGAGAAAACGTGCATCCCACCCCGGACCTACCCCACGAGTGCCTCTCAATCGATGAGACACACGCAGTGGCGCGCCTGCGTCCTGCCACGCTGCGGTACTGGCGAGCCGAGAGGTGCTATACTTATTATATAGTATATTCTCATGGTAATTTTTTGGCAATAGCTCTATAGAAGTATTAGAAAATTGGAATATAATGTAAAAAATTGTTTGTGATGTTTGATGTTAAGATTTATTGATAATATGGGAACTATATGTGGAATATTATTAAATTAAATATTTTTAGAAAAATACAACGGTAACGGACTAGACTAAGTATTATTAGATTATATAATACTATATGTTAAATAATACGTTGTTATAATATAGCCCATCCATCAGCCTTTTAAGGTACACTGCTGGACATAGGCCTCCCCCAATGCTCGCCACTCCGTCCGGTCCTGCGCCCTTTGAATCCAGCGGGTTCCCGCTGTCTTCTTAAGGTCGTCGGTCCACCTGGTTGGAGGGCGGCCTGTACTCCTTTTGCCGAGACGTGGTCGCCATTCGAGGATCTTTCTTCCCCATCGGTTGTCGGTCCTCCTGACAATATAGCCCAATTATACAAAATCTTAACATAAATTGTAGCTATATTGTTGTAAAGTTTCATCTAAAACCGTTCAGCAGTTTTTACGTGAAAGTGGAACAAACATCGATCGTCACAAACTTTCATATTTATAATATTAGTAGGACAGACAAATCGATGACACAAAACTAGTATAATTTCCCATAAAACTAGGTTAAACTGTTACATCACATCCCATCCCATCCTAGCCCCATCGCCACGACGCAGGTCTGAAACATTAACCTAGCACTGTCGTGCGCGATGGTACTGCGGCCGATTCAGTCGATCTTGCGGCAAGCTTCAGCGCCAGTGGGAAGCTTGGCTGTATAGAACTTCGTAGCTTTTAATTTTTCAGTGCAAATTATACGTGTTGTGAAAAGCGAATATGTAAGTTTATATTTGTGGATTTCGTTAGATTATTAATATTTAGTTGGTATTGAACATAATAGTTATCATTATGAGGTATGGGTTCGATTCCTATTTTAGGAAAGTGGGTACTGGTACTTGCTTTGTATCTTTGTGATTTTATATTAATTATAATTTTTGTTTACTTTTATAATATTGTTATCGTATGAGGATTGGAATGGAATAGTAGCTTATTTGTTTTATATTATTTTGTAATTAGCTAAGTATTACTTAAGTTTGCTTATTTATTTTTCATTAAATTTACCAAGAAAAAATATATTATTATATTTAAATTAAGCCATTTTTACTGCAGTCGTAACGAAAAAAATTTAAAAAAAAAATGGAAAATGCTGTCTTAAAAAAAGGAAATGCACACACACTACCAGTACCTAAGTAATACCAGTTTAATGAGAAATATTAACGTTGTTATCTACAAAGGGAACATAATGGCCTACTTTTCATATATTTGAATGGCACACTGCCAAAATTATTTTAATACTGGTATTGATTATGCGGCAAATAAAGTACTTTCACACATTATATTGAAGGTATAAGATACTATTCTGTTGTACAATTAAGCTAAACTTGAGGTCTACTTCGTCGCTCTAATGTCGAGGCAATTAACGTTGCGGCGTTAACTTCCGCGTTTTTCAAGATACAATGCTTCCAGAATTTAGCGGACGTTAAAAAGAATGTGAAAGAAAGATATAAATTTGAATTTTAACCTTTTATTGATTTTATGTTATACTTTTCCTTTTTCACAGGGCAGCGGAAGGTGGAGCACCCGATGGCTTAGCGCCTCCAGAACCTCAAACTGGGCCAGATGGAGAAATCATTGGAGGACCTCGCACACCCCAACAAATTGCTGCTCAACGAAGGCTTCAGCAAACTCAGGCTCAAGTGGATGAAGTGAGAATTTATAAAAAAAAAACAACATTAAAAAATTGACAATTAAAATTTTGAATTTAGCCAAATAGTATTTTAAAGGTCTATTTTCAAATAATTATATATAAAAAATTATAAATAAAAAGATATTTGACCTTTTACGGAGAGAAAAAAATGCGAAAAGCACTATAAAATAAATATTTTCGATAATTACATTTTCAGGTGGTGGATATTATGAAAACTAATGTAGAGAAGGTGCTGGACAGAGACGCAAAGTTATCGGAGCTAGATGACAGAGCAGGTATAACGTTAAAATAAAAAAAAAACAGGTTCACGCTGTAACCCGCACACACCAGTGTACATAACCTATTGTTAGGACACTCCGTTCCCCATTTACCGCCGAATTCAGGAGGCGTTGTGTGTTGAGTGGAGGAATGAAAATAAAAATTTAAATTAATATTTCATGTCTGCGAATGGGAATCGAACCTATAACCAGCCGCGTTTACAATCACACTTGTGCCACTGCGCCACAACTGGCTTTAAAGATATATTGATTAACCAAATCTTAATATTAATGATTGATTATGAAAAACTTAAATCCATGGTGTTATTTTTTCAGATGCCCTCCAACAGGGAGCGTCGCAGTTCGAGCAACAGGCAAAGAGTTTGAAAAACAAATTTTGGTTACAAAATTTGAAGGTATGTAATACCATTCATTATCAATTTAAATTTTGACTCTGTCTTTATAAGTGACGTTTATATTTGAAGATATAAGTGGATGAAGGTGATATATAGTAAAAATTCTTATTTTGATAAAATCGATTTCAAAGCTTTGAAAATTCGAAAATTGATATACAAAAAGTTCTAAAATAGTACAAACGAGGTTGTTTTATGGTCTAAAATTGTTTATATACACATAACACATCATTCATGAATAGAACAACGGAAGTCACCTTCATCCATCCACTCATCTTCATTTATTAGTCTAAATTTGAATTATTACTAATTATTATTAATTTTTATATTTAATTTATTTTATAATTAATTGAATTATTAATAATTTACTTAACACCCTCAATAGGTACGCTTCAAGAAACTACTTCTTTTCTCTTTCACTCGAAACATCGCGTTTTGAGGATCGAAAACACAACTATCGCCTTTAAAACCAGACGGCATCCCAATACACGACTAATTAGAATATTTTTGTAAGTCAGGAAATCTTTGGCGGTAGTTTGATATAATAATTATGTCAACTGACGAATGCCACCTCAGTCTACCCGTGACCACGGACTACTGGAAAGTGTTCGAAACGTCGGATTTCCAAAAATCCCAAATATACGCGATTAATCCGGTTAAAATAGTTTCCTTTAAAATGTTTAATAATTGTGAAAATCAAAGAACTTATTATATATCTTTGTGCATATTTTCTAAGGCAATAACATACAAATAAAATAAATTTTACAGATGATGATAATAATGGGGGTGATTGGTATCGTTATCATAGGCCTTCTGTTCGGTAAGTATTAACAATGTTGTATATGAACCCAAATTCAATGTTGTCCCGTAAATAGATGTTAGTTGATGTTAAATGCCCTATATATTATTAAAACAGATGAAATTTGAAATAACCAAGAGATTAACCAAAAAAATAAAATATTTTCAAATATATTACTTTTAAATTGTACCAAATTTCATCTTAATTAGCTAAGGCATATATGTTGTGAACTAAATATGATTTAATAAATAACTTACTTGTTTAGGTGTTTTTAACATCAGTTTAAATGAGGATAAAATAGATGGAACCCAATATTGTTAAGTTGTTGTTAAAATAGTTTTAATATAGGATTGCGATGTTAGGACGCTTCAATTTGCTTACAGAAGCTGATAGAAGTACCAATTTTCCTTCTTCTTTCCATCTTGAGCACTCTTCTCTATTTCACTTTGCCCCTGTCTTATTTGTTCCTGAATGCGAATATGAAATTGTTATTTTCATTTAAAAATCAATTTTATATTCAGTTTTCTTTAACCCTACCCATGTGGTCGAGGCAATAGTGTATAGGCTAGATGCTTCTTGGCGTATGTTCTGCTTACTGCTGTTTCCAGGTGATAACATAAAACAAATGTTTGGTTAGTTCGATATCGCGGCACCCCCACTATGACCGGCATACCAGCAGTCGTAGCCACAAACGCTACTGCAGCAGTTAATCATAATTGTAAGTCTTATAGATTCTTCTTTCCTACTGTATCTTCGCTTAGCACGGTATTGCTTTGGAATTTGCTATTTTAATTAAATTTAATTAATTTATTTAATATTTATATATAGATAGGTTAAATGCATGTTTCGTTAGTTTTTTTTATTAAAAATTAAATGTTTTTTTCCACTTCATTATTTTATTAGGTCAAAGTCATCTTATTTAATGAATTTTTTATTTATTGATTATTTTACTTGTGTCGGTTTCGAAATTAGTTCATATTAACAGTATTATTAAAATAATAGTAAAAATAAATTATACTGACACACACGTTCATTGTAATCACTAAAAAAGTGATTACTTACCAAATGCTTAAACGAAACGTATAGTAAAATTATTAAGAAAAATTGTTATAAAAATTAAATGTACCTTTTGGCTTATTTCATAAAAAAAATATATATAAATATTTCATTCAAGTATTTAAAATAAGTAAATATTTCAGTATTTAATTAATATACGAATTAATCCAGTATTTATTAGTTCAATATCTACAATTGATTATATTCCATAGCGACTCACACTTTTACGTCCACCATATTCCACATGCACATTTTCGTACAAATCCAACCATATTAAATGTTAATACAGTTTTGAATATTTGAATTTCTGTATTATTTATTTTTGTTTAGATGCTAGAAAAGGCAATGTCTTCTATTAAATGTATTTTATTAAATTACACTAATCACCTTTCACACTGTTGTTATTATACCTTAGTATATTTCCTTATAATTTTTAAAATAATATGTTTTACATATTAAATATTAAATAATGTTAGCTATCACGTATTTTACTAATAGAAATTAAAGTAAGAGAGCTCTCCGTTCTTTTCTATCTTTTTAAGTATTAAAATTTGTAACGAAATATACAAATACAATCTTTTTCTTGATATTTGAATTAAAAACACCTGTTACTCACCTACTAATTCTATAAAAACAATTTTCCAGGAAAATACATGTAACTTCACATTTCACAAGATACTTCAACCGAGAACCTAATAATTACAATAAATAAACTCTAAAATATTATAAAGATGGAATGTAGTATTTAGTTTAGAAACGATCGTAAAAATAAAAATGGCAGTTGCGTAAAATGTTCATTTTTTATAACCTTGTAATCTTCGTTCTAGTTAACACATTTTACAAAAAAAAATTAAAACAACGATCAAGATATTTTAAATGATTATTAGGTATAACAAATAAGTAGTATTCGCCTAATTTATTTTTTTTATTTTATTTAAATAGTACTTTCATTATAATGAAAAAATGCAAGAATTTTTCATATTTTCCAAATTTTTCATTGTGAGACTTGGAATATATATTATAATATTTTTTATTTAATATCAATGTTTTAATTTTCTTATGTATATATGTGTAATCAGAACGAAGCCTAAACCTAATGTAAAAAGCACAAATAAGTTTTATCACTAAAACTTATACTCTACAATCTACGTAATTATTAAAAAACTTATAAAAATAAAAATATTTAATTGTAAAATTAAATTTGAACATTATATAATATATTTACAATATATAATTCCAATTATATAATATTATTGCCTAATATAGTTATTAATAATTATAATAAAAAAAATAACATATATTTAAGTGTCAAATTAATATTTAACGTCTCTATTTGGTGTTGTTTTTTTTAAGCTGCATATAAACTCCTATCCCCTGTGTGCCTTGTAAAATAGAATTCAGATATATATAATAATACTGTGGATTAATAATTGTATAATAATTGATAAAGTTTCAATATCGGCCTACAAAATTAGACGTGTTTGATTGTTTGTAAAACATCTATTGAACTGTTGATCCCGCGAAAAGCGGTAGATGCCCTAAAGTTAAAAAAAACAACAAACTAATATTATTATTAATATTAATATTATTATTATTATAGTGATTAAATCACTTATTAATTATGTTCTATTAAATTTAACATTTTAAATATATAGGAAACTGGAATTGAATGGAAATAAGTATGAAAATATTGATTTTTTAAATCACTTTATAAATTTAAAAGTCTCCGTCGTATAATTTCACATATTAGAACGAAATAAGTGATAATTTACCAATAAAAGATACTATTATTTATTTATTACTAAGCAGTTTTTAGTAGAGTTATTTTTGTATTATAAATATATTTTTAGGGTAAATTCAAGTTTTTTTTATATTTCTGTGCTTACGAACTAGATGGTGTCAATTATATAGCGTTTGATTTAAGGATTATTTAAGATTCTTTCTGGTCTAGAAGACATAATTTTCTTACTTTAAAATATAATATGTATATATTGTTTAAATTAATTTGTAAATACCAATATTATATTCAAAAGATAAAGGATTGATGAAAAGTTAAATTAGATTTGAATAATTAAGTTTCATATTAGTTTCTAAGATTTGTGTCAATTTTAGAACGCATATTATGTTTTTTTTTAAATTTGTAATAAATAATTTTAAAAAAATTAAAATAAGTTTCTTTTAAAATTATTTATTAATATGTTATAGTATGGCTTATTAAACTGTAGCGTATAATAAAAAATAATAGCCTTTATAAACGTTAGCAAAAATTTATAAGTTTAGTTATTAATTTTAATCTAACATTTCTTGCAGTAGTATTCTTAGGTTATTAATTTAAGCTCAGGTTATACCTAACATATAATATGTATAAGTTTAAGCGACATCAAATTGATGTAGTAAATGGAGAGATACGGGTACGAATCTGTAGATTATTTTTAAGAGAAAGTAGAGAAAATCGATAAGGAAGAGAGATTTCTATTTGATTAAGGTTTTTTTGCTAAATCTCAACTAGCATTCACGCACTATATTATTATTAATATAAATATACTATAATTCTTGATATTTTCTCGAGTAATCTAAATGTACCTACATACATCTACAGGAAAAGTATGGTGCCATTGACAATATTGAATCTATTATTGTAATTAACTATTAATTTTAGTCACTTCTTAGTACTATCCTATCGCTTAAGACTCTCGACTTATTCTTAACGAAGAACAATAATTAATTATAGAATTTATTTTAACATCGGCCATATTTAAGTGATTTTTACTCATGTTTTTTAAATTTCCTTTGTCTCTTATTAATATATAAAAATATTATTAATTAAATCGATTATAGCAAAATATGACATTGAACTTTCGTTTTAACGAAAGCGTTTATACAATTTTCAAGGCATTAATTATTTAAAATATTAATATTTAATAATTATATTCATTAAATCATATACTAAATAGATAGATATATAAATATACTTTATAAAAAATATTTTTTTCTCATAACATTAAGGCCACAGTTCCTTTAATCTTTTGCCATTTACTCTGTATTAGGAATAAGATCGAAAAAAAAACTGAAATAAAAAAAAAAAACAAACTCTGTCAGTCATGTCAGTAGGAGTTGTCAGTTGATATTTAGAATAACTTAATTGCACTAAATTGTTTGTGACGGCGTTTTCAATTATTAGATTTGCGATCGTTGGTCCTCGTTCTATTGTAAACGGATGAAACTAAAAATGTTATTTAAATACACGGTGTATAAGGTGTGGTGTTTTATTTAATTTAATAATAATATCCTTTTACTATAATTTTTAGAGTTTTCTATAGTTAGTACAGTTTCCTATAGTTTTTAAAGTTCATGGTGGTGGCGCAGTTATGCTGTTTTTGACTGTATGTGAGTCAGTTGATAATTTTGGGTTGGATTTTGATCGGAAAAACTAAATTGTACACACTAAAAGACACTAAATTATAATTGTTTCACCGCATTAGTGGTGCAATATACAATGTCTCATATTGAGATGGAAAATGGAGAGCGAAGTGACTTGACATTAGGTTCTCGTTGCTTAACCTGTTATACGGAAGAAAGGTAAATAAATAAATCAGCTTCACGCTGTATCCCGCACACATCTGGGTCCCAACTTTCCGTCGAATTTTGGAGGCATTGCGTGTCGAGTGGCGGAACTCAACGCCGCGCTTTGACTCGACACAGGAGCGAGGAAATGGAAATTAAAAAAAAAAAAAAAAATATTTAGCTTAAATAAAATATAAAACTAGTATGGAAGATACCTTATTGAAAGATGAAATGCATGCTTGTATTCCAACACAGCAAGTTCGAGCATCAATAACGTATACGTTCCTCACTGAACTACAATATGTTATCATGGCACCAACTAAAATATCCATAATTTAATATTTAGCAACCATTGCAACGCTCGAACACGACGGTAACGTGTTAATAATGCCAGGCCAAGAACAATCTTCGCAAAATTGATAAATTTAACCCTGTCACACTATGGGGAATAAAATTTAAACAAATAATAAAACAAAAATACACTCTACGTTTCATATATAAAGTTGAAAATACTATAATAATATTTAAACCAACCTAGGTTCAAGCAGCTCGTAGACTATAGCTTGGAGAATGATGTGAGAGAGCGAGCTTTCTCTTTGATAGCCGCCATTTTGACTTACAGTAATGGCTGGTACGACGTGAGTTATGCGTTCGTGTCACTAAGGCTTAAATAATGTCGGTAGTGTACGAACTCTTAATGTAGAGTTCAATTAAAAGGATAAACGACGCGGCAAAGCGTTGCAGAAGCGAAAACTGCAATAGTTTTGTGTTAGAGAGGAATTATGTTTATGGCGCCAAAATTGACAGTGACAAGTACTTTATGCACAGATAAAACAATAAATAGATTCCACAGAGTATGTTCTATATTGAACATATTTGTTTTTATATGCAATTCATTACGTTGATACAAAAGTAATGTGCGAATACGATATTTTGTTGAACAGACAGTAAATTATTTTCGCTGTGGGAACTGTCCGAGAAAACAAAGCGTGTTCAGTTACTTGGAGCTTGGATAGCCCTGAATCACTTACTATGTAACACTTTTACTTGCATCTCGTTAGCTTCTCGTATTGACTTGGATTAATATATTAAAAATAATAATTTGTGAAAATATAATTTATTATTATTAATTTCAGTTTTGCTTAGTTGGCTACATAGTTTCAATCACATTAAATGTTTGGATTAAGTTTTATAAATAATAAGAAAAATATATTTAAAGACCATCTAATTTAAAATTAATTTAATTATAAAACCAATATTTATTTTATATCGTACTCCAAAATAACTAGTATTAAATTTTTCTCGTTATCCATGTATCACATACTATATATATATATATATATAAATTTAATAATTAAAAAAAAATTACACAAAAATATACAATTTAACCTTTCGAACGCAAATAGTAGTGGGAAAAAGGATCTCGGAACTAGATCTTGCGTTGCTTCGAGATATTGAATTTAGTGTGAACACTCCGAGCATTATTTAATTGCTTGTCAAGTTGCTGCGGCCCTGTCGAGGTGAGAGGTGATACATTGCGCCTAAACCATACATACATACAGTGGATATAATGTTAGTGTCTTTTTATTATTTATTATTTTTTATTATTTATGATCTAATTTGATGAATTATAAAAGTAATAACCAAAATAAATAATATTGAAATTCATTTGTATGATTTTTATTAAAAATGTGACAAATATTTGCATACTTTTTTTTTTCAGCTTCGCGATGCAGGTTCCCTCTTGAAACTAGTGTAAAAAAAGCACTTGTTTTGGTTCACTTGTTGTGTTCGAGGCATTGGGTGTTGAGTGGCGGAGTTCAACGCCGTGCTTTTTGCGTTGGTACTGCGAAAAATGAAAATGTTAATAAATAATTATGATTTCATCCAAATGGGAATTGAACTCACATCCATCGCGTTACATTACGACTGATTATTATATATATTGGAATAATAATTACGAAAAACATAGAAAAAAGCATACAAGCAGCATTTATTACAGCATTTTAAAAGTAAAAAGAAGAAATAATAAGGTCTAAGTTAATAAAGATTTCCCATAAAAATAAAAATAAAAAAATCTTTTTCTCCATTGTGCTGCGTGGGCGCAGTTTGCAGTTTGCATTGATAATAGTTAGCACGGTAATGAGACTGTCAGGTGCTTGAGAGGAACTTATCGTTTATTTTGCTTCACTCCTTCAGACACTGTTTATTCTTATACTTCTAGCTCTTTACTTTTATATACGAGTTATTTAGAGTGAGGAAAGGATATTTTATTAGTAAGCATTTTTAAATTGTATGTATTATTATTTGTATTATTTTTTTAAGGTATTTTCATTAGGCTTTTAAGGAGAATGAAATATTACATTGTTTCGTTCTGGTAATTTGTCTAATATTGGGCATAATTGGAATGGAGAGCTTTACACTAGGTTCCATATCTACCATGCATCCGGGGTACAGCGGGAAATTAAAATAAAAAAAATAAAAAAAACCACCTTTTCGCCAAAAGCTTCAAAGCTCCAAAGAATAACTAGGCAATTCATCGCACTCGAACATTCTCAGTAATACAATCATTGTACAATGATAGCAGATCAGATGCGGCTAATGCAGAAACAATTGCTAAAATTATTGTAATCTTCCCATTACGGTATACAATTGGGTATTTACTAAAGAGGACGGTGTTCAACGCTGTTTCGAATAATAAAAATATTATTATGTGTTTTCTTATTCATTTTTTTTTGTGATTTGCAAAGAACGTCGTGGTGCAGGGTCAGGGGTGTGCCAGTAACGCGATGGTTGTGGTTTCATTCTCATTTCTGGAAATTTTTTATTTCTTCGTTCTGGTGTCGAGGCAAATAGTGGAAATTTCCGACAGATTGGGAAGTGAGAAGTGGAGTGTCTTAACAATAGACTCTATCTGCCTACCCTGCATCATCAGGGGTACAGCGTTTAAGCTGATATGATTAGATGTACCTATATTTAGACTATAATCTTTTGAAATATTACCGGTAGTCGATCCGTCACGTCTGAGGTCAAATGCAACCTTGTCTCACTCCTTTCTTCGCTTGGAATATATAGGAGTATTGACTGCCTATCCTGATGAAGGAGTGGTTCCCAGTGTACAGACTTAGAATAACAACAACGCTAATGGAATTAAAACCTACGAATACTGTGGACGATAGTGTACACTATGAGAAATATATATTTTATATATAATATATATGTATAAATATAAAAATGCTGCTCCTTTCTCATTTCCGAGTTATTTAGTAAAGTAGAAACTGTTTTGTTATTACGTTATTATTATGGAAGTTAAAGTGGCCGCTACCGTCGGCGGCGGCGTGCCGATGCGTGCAATATGAAACAAGATTGAAGTATATCCAATTGTTGTCCTTATTGTTCATACGAGTACGTACATACACGTAAAATATTAGAATTCGTTTTTTTTCATATAAAAAATCCGGAAAGGAATTTTGGTAAATAAGTTCTTATATAAAGTAATTCTGAATATTTCTTTTATATTACTCTACATCAATGAAAAATGGTTTCGTAATTTAATTTTATTAAAACAGCGCATTAAAATTGTTATTTATTTTCTCTTTTTTCTTACTGTTTAAGGCGACAGGTGTAGAGTAGATTTTTGTCGTATGCGACTTTGAACCCTCAACCATTGGCACACTCCCCACTTTCCCTCCAAATTCTGGCGACATTGCGTGTTTAATGGTGGAACTCAACGCTGCAATGCATCGACACCAGAGCGCATAAATTTAAAAAAAAATCCTGGAGTGGGACTCGAATCCACACACACGTCTGGCTGGCTTATTATTATTATAAGAATATATATATACTCGTATATATAAAATATACAAATTAATTTTTGATTTCCTTTTGTCGATTCATATCATCTTATCGATACTAGTACTTGCGAGTGTTTATCGATTCAGATAGGTGACCTAAGTTTAGGTTACCCAAGCAATTAACTTAACATGGAGGCACAATGTGGGAACGCGAAGAGACGTGTTTGAACTTGTTACGCATAATTGCTTTACTGGTTTATATGAGGATATCGATTTATATATAAAAGGTAATATATTTAGTATGTAAGAAGTTAAAGTAATATTAATATAAGTATGTGGTTTTTTAGCTTTCAATACTTTTTATATTAAATTGCAAATTTTTTTCTAATATTTTTACATCTGAGAAGAATCCTTGCGATTAGTCATTCTTTTTTCTTGACGATAAAGACATATCTTGACTTATTTTTCAGGGGGGCCTGGTCTTTAGCTTTGAGCACATATGTCCAGGTAAAGGGTTTTTTTAATTTTCCAGGGTTATCTTTTGTTAGGAAAATTTCTAAGGTGATTATTCTGAGGTGTTCCTACGTCTTTGCTCAACGATGGAAGTCTACTCCATATTTTTTCCAAACCAATGAAATATCCACCTAAGTACTGATTCGAGCCCACAACCATATCGAATAGGCTTCTGGTGTCAAAGTACCTATAATGCAATATCACATTAGTACTTTCTCAAACGTTTATTCCCCCCTTTTTTTTAAGTAACTTTATATAACAACTGGTAGCTGTTTGTGGAGTACTAAAATTTTATTGTACAGACCACTTAACCCGTAACGTGTTACAGACAACAACCCACTTAGGCCTAATAGTGCAGCCATTATAGTAAATACTGAATTGATTTTATTTCTTATAAGCTTTTCTATTATTGGAACATATCTTTAAATATCCAGAACCAAAGCTGTTTTATAAGGATTTAAATAAGTAAAAATAGATATCGCTATTATAGCGCAGTAGAGAAGTATGTCCGTACATGTCATGGAAGTAGGTTCTATGCTCTAATAAGATGAAGGACTAAATTGATTTTCGTTATTAAAATAGCAAATATATTTCATTTGACACCATACGGTGTGCCTAATTAGGCATTTTCTTAAAGCCTATCGTTTGGAAGGGGTGCGACTGTAAACGCGGCAGGTTGTGGGTTCGATTCCTATTCAAACTCTGGTATTAACTATTAGACGCTTCTCTCTTCTCTTCTCTTCTCTTCTCTTCTCTTCATCCTTTCATACATAGCATTGATTTTAATGAAATTTTAAAGAAAATACATTTATAGAATGACCTAAATCTGTTTATTGATACAGTAAGCGATCTCTGACGGCCATTATGAGCGACATTTGCACACTCGATAAAATCGTCGAAGTGACATAAAATTGTACCGGCAGTATTGCAACACGAACGCTGTGAAGAAATGCCTACAGAAGTGACAGACAGATATATGGCCACAGGAAGTTTTTTTTTATATTTTCTAAAATAGACTAATCTGTAAGTAGAGCTTTGAAAATATATGTGAATAAATAAACATGAAATTGGAAATGAACTTTTTCTGGTGTATATGAAATTTTAAGACTTGGTTTAGCTCTTCAGCATCAGCGCATTAAGAGGTGAGTCTATTAATCGACCTCCACCTATTCAAGTCATTTTTCGTACTGTATTCCTTCATGCTGTAGCTATACTTCCTTGCCATAACCGTATTCCTGAGGCATTGCTTGTTGAGTGGGGGAACTCATCGGCACGTTTACCTCGTTATCATAATGAAGAAATGAAAATGTAAAATATCTAATTTCTACGAATGGGGCTTCCTCTGAGGAGGAAGATGGATATCTTTAAAAGCCCACCAAGACATTCCACCAGGTAAGTTTTCTCAATATATTAGAGCAAGACTTCTAGTTATTCTACATCCTCGTATGTGACTTAGTTACTGAGGTAGTGTGATGTAGTTATACCTCTCGGGTCACGTTTCTTACAAAGCCTATGGATTTATGTCTTAATTAAGGACCACACGTTCTATTCTAGAAATGATATGAATAGCCTAGTAGAGTTTCAACGCTTTCAGCGATTGCTAAAGCTTAGAGAAATCTTAGTAGTTTTTTTAAACTATTGTAATATTTATATATATTTATGTAATTTTACAAAATATATAATATTTATTACAATTTATATATTTCTCTAAGCTCTGGTGCTGAAAAAAAGCGCGGCGTTGAGCTCTGCACTCAACACGCAATGCGTTCTAATTCAGCGGAAAGTGGGGAACGCAGTGTTTTAACACTATGCACTAGTGAAGCTGTTTTATTTTATTGAGATTTTAGGAAATTTTATTGTATTTTGAATAAGTGACAGTTTTGTAAATAATTTACATAAGAATGATATTTACTATAAAGATTGCTTAAAAAAACATGTAAACTAATATTATTTTATTTTTGGCGACACGTTCTACCAATGCCGCATACAGCATGATAGGCAGAAACCTAGTGTTAAGACACTATGTTCCTCATTCTAAGCTAATATTATAAATAAAACTTAATAAAAAATCACAGAAAACACTTTCATAGCTATTTGTCAACTAAATTATTAGCAAAGATAACAAGAAACTATTATCAATTCAAATGCCAGTTTAATCAAAGGTACAGCCTGTTAGTTACTAATACTGTATTGTTAGTTGGTCTAACCAGTGATACCTGCGTAACGATATTGCTGAAATTGTTAATGAACTGGTATTTATTAAGTGCGCTTAAATGCTTTATGGCGATATGCCGCTATTAGCTATATAAGTATGGGAATGTAAGCAATTAATTACTTGGAATATTTGAATGAAATATGCAATGAACGGTTTAAACTATTTTTCAATTTTTTCGCCTTTGCAGAAAAGTCCAGAAATCTCATTAATCATAATTAATATTAATTTAGTTCTGTAAGTTATTTTTTTGTCCTGCCTTCTTTGTCTTTGCAGAAATGTCCAGAATAGCCATTAATTATAATTAATATTAATTTAGTTCTGTAAGTTATAAGCGAATTCATATTTAGCATATATTATATTAGGTAAAAAGTTTAAATGGCCATGTATAAGACATCAACAAGTGCTATTTAGAACTTTTGAGATAATACGAAATGATCTATTTATAAAGTTAATAATAGTGTGTGTGTGTGTAGTATGTAGTAGTGGAATAAAAAAAATATTTTTTGTATTAAATAGTCAATAGGCAGAAGGAATCTAGTGTTAAAACACTCCATTCCTTAGTTTCCATCCATTTTCAACGACGACATATCAACGATTGACTTGACATGTTCAATTCATTCCCCCGATTGGGACTTGAACCAACAACCATCGCAATTACTTTTGAATTAAGAAAGCTTTTAACATCTTTACCATATGTGTAATTAAAGTTAATGTTAGAAAATATAAGTAAATTCTATAAAAACATATATTAATATTAATCATTATTAGTGGTGATCATTTAACATGACGCCATTTAATAAGAATTGATAGTTGCTACCAACAAATTTGCATACAATTTAATTGTTTTCCTCTTAGCCATTGAGAAATGTAATGGATAAAACTAGAACGTCAACAATTACTGGGAATAGCAATATATGATTTAGAATATCATTGTTATAGTAATAATTGTTAATTATATATAGCGTTTATAAGAATGAAATTAAATATTTCTTAACAATTATCTAACTTATATTTTATTTAAATATATAATACTGTATTCGAATAAAAAAAAAGATATAAAAGATAAAATTAATTATAATTAAGAAAATAGATATAGATAAAAAAAAAAACATACAGTCGAATTGATAACCTCCTTTTCTTACAGAAGTCGGTTAAAAATATTGAAGTTACAGAACGCAAAATTGACATAAAATTAAGTAATTCTATATCTGCACTAATATGCCTCTAAAGATAAACCTACAAACAAATAAAAAAAAGAATTAGAAGTAATAATTAATTTATTTCTAAATATTTTATTTCAGTTTTAACTTTAGCTAGATTTCTCAGACCAGAGCGAAGGAAATGAAAATAATGAATTTTTCCAGTAATTAAGATCCCCTAAATGGGAATCGAACTCAAGTCAGCCCAACTGCGTTACCATCTGTTATCTTCTTCTTTCTGGCATTAATCCCGGCCATTTACCAGGGTCTGCCTTCCTACTCAACCTACTCCACTTTGCGTCCTCGGTGGTTAGACCATTGGCTCTCATATCCTGCATCACGACAACCAACCAGCGCTTCCTTGGGCGTCCGGGAGGTCGCGCTCCAGGAACTGGTATAGCAAGGCACTTGCATCCGACCAAACCATCTCAGGCGACGCTCTTGGAGCTTATCCGCTACGTCACGTACCCCCCCCCCCATCTGTTATATAAATCCTAATATCTAAATTCATGACTCAAATATCTTTATTGCAGTATCATGTCCTCAATCTCAGATTTAGTATAGAGTGGATGACGTTTGATACATTGTTTAACATTGGGTTTGTAAATTCAAATTAATTGTCCAGGTGTAGAACAAATTAATATTATATAATATAACTTAATTTCCATTTGTGAGTCATAGGAATGTTATTGTCAATCTATTTGTTTGTATCTATTTGAAATTTATGTATGAAACTATAATTTTAAATACTACAAATTAAAGACTTATGGGTCATAATCAGAAAAGTGGACATTTTCGAATTCGTAACGTAACTGATAAGTAACAATACTGATAATGTTTGTTACGAAACTGATGTTATAAGGCATTATACACAACAAAATAAGAATATTATATGAATAAAACTATTGGTTTTTTTTATTTAATGAGACACAAATTAAAATTTTAAAGATTCAATCGTTGAATTAATAGATTATAAATGTAAGAAAACATAACAAAGTGACAATATTAACTATATAATAACGCTAGTTCGTAACGTAATAAACTTATATTTCTAGTTAGAAATCACAAAGTTAATGATAAAATTAAACCCACTTTAAAATATATCAAAATTTGAGTCGTTATCACGGGAATTAAGTTGAATTCTTTGTAAGTGTTTATTTCGCATATCTTCATTAATAGGATTGGTCTGTTTAAGACGTTCTCTATATCTTTTTTGTCTATCAGCATTTGACATAGGAGCCATGACGCTTACTGAAATAAAAAATAGTTATCAATAGGTATTTAATAATATTTCATGTATATTGTCTAGTACAGAACCTATTTGTTTTTAAATAAAAGCCTCACCCGCTTGAGCTACATATTTATTAATGCACTATCTCCAGAGAAAAAAAAATTACAAAATCACAACTAATTTCAGGAAGAATAAAAAAATGTTTTTAACTAAATCGGTTAAGCCGTTCTGAGATAAGCGTGCACAAACACATTAAACAAACAAGCAAACAGACAAAAAACCTAAAAATCATTATTTTTGGTTACTTCACGTTATCAAAAGTCACTAATTATTTTTTCATATGCCAGCATTTTTTTTTATATACATAATCTCCTATGGTAACGTAATTATGAACTAGGCTTCATATTTTCTCAGTTCCGTTACGTAACGAAATATAACAAAATTGAGAATAAAATCTGAGAAATTCTAACCTTTTTAAATATTTGCTCATAAGCCACGTGTTGCATGTGCAAGCACTGAAGTTCTTTTTTGAGATTTTGTAAAAAGACGCAAATAACATAAACAAGAAAACGAAATTATAGAATACTTACCAAAATAAAGCCGTTTATAACCCTGAGATGTAATTTCACGCATTCCCTCTAAAACATTTGAACCCCTCAACTGCTGCGAGAACACTACTGGTTGTAGTTACGACAGCATTGACTTTAAGAATTATGGTGCCAACAATAAAAAATAATATTAAATATCATTCAAAATAATTGCGTTCATAATTTAATTGTACGTTACTAGCCCTGAGTAACAAAAAGACAATATTTTGGGACAAATTTACTTAACTAATATATACTATTTACTAAATAATATATCAATAAAAGTAGTTCTATTTAATATTATGCATAATGTAAAGTAATATAAACACATCTGAAATCAAATAAAACCATAAATATTCGTAACAAATCTATTTTTAAAAAGTAAAGTGGTGAATGGGACACGAAAAATTGTATGGAAGCATTTTGAAAGGATTTTTGCAACTAACAAAAAATACTATTATTAGCCATAATACATTTAAAATATTACAAAAATCTTTAAGTTAATAAGTAAATTTATCTTAAATGGCAAAATATTTAAGCTATCTTTAAAATTGTATTTTTAAAACGCATTCAAAGTAGCGGGACAAGAAAAGACACAAAATGGTCACTTTTTCTGATTATGACCCTTATATGATTTTCTCGTAAAAGACGACCACACGGGAAGTACCAGTTTTCAAATACAAAAAAGGATCATCAAAATCGCCCAGTCCTATCCAGTCAAGAGTACTGAGGTAATAAATAAAAAAATATAGTCGAATTGAGAACTTCCTTCTTTTACAGTAGTCGGTTCAAAATTGACGGTGTCTTATCCTAATTTCTGGGATGGTAGAAAAAGTACGTGATTTTTTTTAAAAAAATCACGATGTGTGTCCGCCCACAAGAGGGTAGTTCAAGGGAATCCTTGTGTTAAGCCATTTCGTTCCTCATTTTCCGCTGAATTCTGGAGGATTTGCGTGTTGAGTGGCGGAACTCAACGCTGCGCTTTGCCTCGTTCCAGAATGGAGAACTTAAATTATAAATTTCAATAAATATTACATTTCCTCGAATGGGGATCGAACCCACTGTCGCCCCAGCACTACGACTAGCTAAATATTATATGTGAACTGTATAATATGAATATTATAAATAATTATATGAAAATAAGTAACATATTCTAAACCCTAGTATTTGGAAACCCTTTATTTACTAAGTGAATCTTATAAAGTTTAAGCTTGCGAAAGCCGTCTATTGAATACGGTGTTTTTGTTGCGTTGCAACAGCTTTTGATGGGAAATAAAGGTTTTGTATAGATATTTCAATTAATAGCAATATATATTTTTATTTCAACTATAAGGTTAAGCTTAGTTATAAAATAGAAAAAATATTTTTTTCAAATCACTAAATAGTTATTTTTCAACATAATTTTTGTTCATTTAAAAAATTATGACATTGAAAATTTAAAGGCTAAGAAATTAGCTGAGAATTTACAGACATCCTTTTACTTTCTATACATTAATTATAACACCTCCTTAACTTTAGATTTACGATCGTCTTTTTGTATGGTAATACGGTCCTTAGGATTCCGTAAAAGTGTTAGAGAAATGTTATTTTATACGGGTTTCTATTTTTTATTGGAAGAGATAAAAATTATATAGCGATGAATCACTCCGTGTTTCTAGATTACTTTTATTCTTTTGCCAATATCGAAATTCATTTTTTGTAATTGAAATATATAGTAGGCATAGATACAAATAATTGTCAGTTCTTTTGTCTCTATTTTTTCGCGGTTCTATAAGTTTTGAAGCTAATATCATATTTAATCTAGTTAATACTAAAAGAATATTCTTCTTCTTATAATTAAATAACTTAAAAAAAAAAGATGATATTTACCCTTTTTCTCGTATTGCAGTATATACTCGTACTCATTCTTTTCACTGGGAATCGAACCGACAATCATCTCTTTTCCAATAAGTTTGCAGTAAGACTGTCCCACTACTATAATTTATAAAATGAAAATATCCCTTTTAACTCCAATATAAAATTATACAAGCGGAACCAATGTCGTTACTCTCGAACTCTCTGTTTTTTCATTGCGTCCGATATTGGGTGTTTATGTAGTCATAATTCTCGCCTCTGGCAGCGTTTTTATGTTTAAAGCTGTGAAGGCACGTGGTGTATTTATTATGGACGTTTCAATCTTCGCGGTTTTTAGTTTTATCTTTGCAATCTTTGTCCATCTTATATGTTTTAGGAGAGAAAAGAGTTCTCTGTTTAAATGGTAGTATTGCTTTATACCATCGTTATTCAGAGGGAGAGTCACTGTCTACTTGTTGCTAGTGGGTTTGATTCCCATTTGGTGGATTAATTATTATTATTTTTTGGCCCTGGAAAAACAAAGCAGAATGTTGTGCCATTCAAAACTCAATGTCTAGTAAAGGTAGTAAAAGGAGAATATATTTGATATTAAATTCCCTCTGCCTATGCCTCCAGAATTTAGTGGGAAATGGTTAACGGAGTGTTTTAACACTATGTTCCCTTTGCCTATTCTGTGGTGTGCGAGATACCTTACAATTTGTTAATCTTTCCTCATAGACAAACAATAGGAAAATCAATATTTTGAAGTCATCGAAGCTTATTCATTAGAATTAGTAATGTGTTCAAGGAATATCTGCAATTGTTTTTTCCTGAACAAAATAAAATTTTAATATACTCGCAGGTAGCTTCGTGTAATTAGAACTGGTGTATGACGTTATTATGAACTCATTTAATTCTCTGACTTTATATGACGTTAAATATAAAGGAGTAAGCTGTAATAAAAATATATATTTTTAATTTTTATGTTATATTTTTTATTAAGTAAACACCATTTTTTTTTATCTGAGACATTGGCTTATATTATTAAAGTTAAACGTTAGCTAAGTTAAAAGGAAGTATTGTATACATAACAACTTACTGTTTTCTAACTATTTTCTATTAACTTTATTTTTTTTTATATTTTTACAAATATTAATAGCTTGGTAAAAACATTGCTTTAAATTATGTATGGGAAATGAACGGCACATCTCATATACTGACTGTATACACTGAGAAAATCGAAACATATTTAATTGGTAGTTCTATTATTCTACACGTAAATACCCCAAGTACCATTCTTGTATAATTATAGATCTATAATTATACATTAGACTCTCTTAGGTGTGATTGTAACATGACGTTGTGAGTTGTGAGTTCGAACCCCAATCGGGGTAAAGAATTATTATTTATTACTATTCTCATTTCTTCGCTCTGGCATCTAGGCAAAAGGCCGACGTTCGACGCCACTCAACAGGCAATGCTTCAAAAAATTCAACGGAAATTGATCACCGGACTGTCTTAACTCTAGGTTCCCTTTACCTACCCTGCTATATACGAAATACAGCTTGAAGCTGATTTAATTTTTTTTAATAAAAAAAAAATATAGGACAAGTTCCAAATCCTTGAAAACTGCAAATCGATGACCTCCATCTCTTCAAAGATACATATATTCAATTGCATATTTCAATTGCATCGAACTTGCATCGTTATAAAATAATAATATTTAATTATAGTTTGTAACATAAGCAAAATGAGCACTAACTGGTTGTTATATCTCTAGGCATAATAATTAAATCAATGTTATTTACAGCGATAGGAGTGATTTATTGCTTGTATATTGGAAGCCATGACATAAGTTTTACATTGTGTATAATAAATTAATGAGATTATTAATATTATATTGTATTTATTATTATTTACCGAGTAATTATTTTATATTTCTTGTAAAATGTATTTTTAAAGTATTTTGTTTCTAGTATAAATTAATAATAAATACATGGAAAAGGTTTTGGCGTCCTAACCTGTATGTTATACGATTTGTTTGAAACTCGGGCTAAGAGGCGCGAGTTCAAGTTCCGGTGTGTTCAAAATAAGTCAGCTTCACGCTGTATCCCGCACATCAGGGTAGGCAGAGTGAACCTAGTGTTAAGACACTACGTTCGAGTTCTGCCACTCAACACGCAAAGCCTCCAGATTTCATCAGAAAGTGGGGAACGAAGTGTGTTAACACTGGGTTCCCTCTGCCTACCCTGCTGTGTGCGGGATATAGCGTGAAGCTGATATTTCTATTCCTATTGTTAAAGACCAAACTCTACGTATTCAACAAAACAAAAAGATAAAACACCAAAACGAATCGGCAGTAACATTGAAACTGAATCAAAGGCAGCTATATCTTCAATGCGGCGCTGGGCTGCCGGCGTTCCATAACTTATTGCATATTTATTATGGCTAAGAGACTTCGGCCGTGCTTGTGCGCATTATGACCAATCGATTAAACTTTTGTGGGAGAGATTTTCTTTTGGTTTTTTTCTCTTTTTTGTATTTTATTTGTCAAATGATAATTTTTTTTTTATTTTGAAAGTTGATTTTTTAATTCAATAATTTTCTGTTGTTTCACGCTGAATCCCCTCATATAGCAGGTTAGGTAGAGTAAGACATTCGATTCCCCATTTTTCGCTGTATTTTTGAGTGGCGTAACTAAATACCGCAATGCCAGAGGGAATCGAACCTACAACCTATAGTTTTTGCGGTGGCACGCTTGTTCCCCTGCGCCAAGACTAACCTCACTATTATGGAAGTATAATTACTGTAAATAACTTGATTAAACTCCATTTATATAATAACATTTTATATAAACAATATCAAAAGACACTGCAATATAAATAATTCAATATTGGTCGTCGAAACAATGGAAAGCCGCAATAAGATTAGATAAGTTGCGTATCGCACGTACAGAGCACAGCGTACAGCCCTGTAGGGCGCGGGTTAACGCCGTAAATAATCACCGATGTACAGCGTGTACGCCTTAACTAGATTACGCGTGCGTTTACGCCGAAATGCTTTCTGTTTGTGAATTTATTTGGTTAATGCTAATGCTGGAATTATAGTTGGAAGTAATTTTAAACTTGTTGAATACAGATTCGAGACCAGTCGTGGTCATGCGTGTGACTATAAACTGTAGATGTGGGTTCGATTCCCATTAGAGGAAATGAAATATTTAATTCGGTGGTGGTATTTTCATTTTTATTTCGCATTTCTCTGGTGTTAAAGCAATAGACAAAGCAAAGCCTCCGGAATTTGATGGAAAGTGGAGAATGGAGTCTCTTAACACTAGGTTAATAAAATAAACAGATTTATACCGCTATACTGGTTGTTAGAAGCTGTCGCGATGCAGGACTCTCTCTGAAGTTGCTAAACCTTTTTTCCACCGCTACCTATAGCTATATATATTTATAGTATAGGCCTTCACTATATAACATTTATCGTCTCGCTCTTGATAAATTGGCCTAACAACCGCGAAACCGGAATTGCTAACTTACAAATGTTTCTTTGCGTTCTTCAAACCTGTATTACGCTTTATTCCCTTGGGCAAAAGTAGAATTTTGCGTTTTTCTTAGTTTTTTATAGGAAAACGTATGTTTGTATCGTTAGGTTCGTTGAGTGACAAAGTGACAGGCGCAGAGGCGGCAGACGCTGGTGACGTCCAATCAATTTGTAAGCTGTTCCCGAGTTAGTCCAAAAAGGAGGTTTATGTTTTTGCGCGTATTTCCTTACATTTGTTCCGTATATTTAATAAATTATACGTCATTGAATTTGCCTTTTAGTTTTTTCTTTGTAATTCTCTTGTACTTATATAGATTTTGATTGACTGGGCCTGATTAAGCTGGAATTAGCTTTGCTACTCAATAGGCAATATTTCTGTCTGTGTATATGTGGAAAGTAGAAGTATTTTCTCTGTCTACATGTGAAAATTGTCTGAATGAAAAAAAACATTTCTAAGTTACGCTTAAAAATAAACGTAGTATTTATTATATTCACGGGTAAAAAAATGTGGAATAGCCCTCCTCATACAAGATGTATTGCGGTGCCGCGTCGGCTGTGTTTGTTCACTAATGAAGCATCCTCACTCATTAGGTTACAAGAGACTGTTCCTAGTTTTAAGTGAAAATTTCGTAAATTTTTGAAAATTATTATGTTACTTTTGAAGCTTCCTTCAAAATGCATGATGTCATACACTATTAACACTAGAAGCGCCGCCGCGCCGTCCCATTTTTGACCCAAACGCAAGGTTGATTGTATATAACTTTTTTATTTGTTAATTTATGTAGATGAAATTTTTTTACAATTACCAATTTTACACCTTTATTTAATTAAAAATATAAATAATTTTATAGCAGTCATACTTTTTGAAAAAAAAATGAGATTTACCTAGAACTGCCTAGAACTGTCCCGCCATTATTATTTTATTATTTGAGGGTATAATTTGACATATTTTCATGCCTCGGGGACGAGGTGGAGGGGAAAGGGCAATGCGGGGGCGGAAAAAAATTGAATAGTAGGTTTAGCAGTCAATGCCTAAGTTTTTAGGGTTCTGTAGCTTTTAAGGAAAAAAAAACCCTTATAAGATCATTTTTTTGTCCATCCGTCTGTCTGTGCCTTTATCTCAGGAATTCTTGGAGAAATCGAGTTGATATTCATATGAGTATATGAATATGAACTATATGACGATCTACAGTACCTTGATTTCCTGAAAAAGCGCCCTTAAAAAAAGATATGACTTTTTATATAGTAAAAAACATGTATTTCGACACTATAAAGGGAATCAAATTAATAAGGTACTTTCAGTTAACTTAGAATTATGAAATTTGGCAGCTAGTATCTACATGTAGTACTAGTACAGGAAAAAATTTGAAAACTATACATTTATGTATAAATCTTAAAAAATAATAGCCTGAAAAGTGGGGTAAAATTGGTGTCAATACTAAATTTTGCCGCTAGTCCAAGTGAGGTATCAGAGGAAAGGGTGACTAAGTTAGGCTTGAATTTCAGAAAAACACTTGATACCAAATGTGGGCAATTGTAGGGTAGGAAGAGGAAACCTGGGAACCTAGTGCTATGCACTCCGCTGGCATTTTCCGCCGAATTCTGGAGGCATTACCACGCAATGTTATAAATCATATGTGATGTATCACTGATGAAGAATATATTAATGCATTACTTGGCCTAATAATAATATTAACTAATTTCAATAACTTATAATTTTGTAAGAGTTATTCAGTTAGTTGTCACGACCTTAGAACGTATTAGAAATATTTGATTCTTTCTTTGTGTTTTATTTTTTGGTACTTTTATGTTTGTTAAAGAATAAGAATTGATTATTAAATATGGTCTACATATTTTACGAATTATTTTAATAATATTTTTTTGTATTATACCAACAATCAACATAATAAGTAGAATGGGACAAATTTGTCACGACGGCGGTTCAAGGGGGGTATCAATCTTCGGCACTTCTAGTGTTAAAATATGCGATATGCCTTAGCAAGTAGCAACACTGTTTATTTATCTCATCCATATGAAAAAACAATAAAAAAAAACCTAAATATAAAAAACACTAAAAGTTTGTATAAGATTCCGTCGATATCTAATTTTGATCGCAATAAAGAGTAATAATAATAAAATGGAGAAGAAGAAGAAGAAGATTTCCAAAAACTAAAAGAAATAGAATTTTTCAAAAGCTCTCAACATAGAGAGATAGATAAGCATTTCTATTCCTCTACAGATATGGCACAATCATGATGTCCAACTCTTTTTCTTATTTAAAGTAAACAATAGTTTGTTTAAAGCGATTTCTTATATTACCATACCGTCGTCGTCCTACCGCGGACATATTTTATTGATTGCATACTCTTTATTCGACTACCGCGTATTTCAGGGTATTGTGCACGTCCTATAAACAATCGGAACAATACCTTCAGCCTCATAATGCGAATGGAATCCCATGTCTGTATAAGAATTGTAAGAAAATATTCGTGTACAAATATATTTGCTGTGCTGGAGACGCTTGGTTGCTATTTCTACGTTTTTTTTTGTAATATTAAAGATTTTCTAAGATAAAATGTTAATTGTGCAATTTTTTTTATAGATATAGGTGAGTAAATTAGCCAAATATTTTTAAAACGTTTTCAATGCAATACAAACATAATTAAAAAGACATACATACTTTGGTTTACTGTTGAATTAATTATTATTGATATAAAATTTATTAAAAAGATACTTCTTATATATAAGATTCTAAACTTAAAACGAACGTTATTGCAGGTTCTGTGGTATAAAATTAAAAAAAAAACTTTAGTTATATGTGAGGAAATGGAAAGTGGGTATATGCGTAACGCGAGATTCCTGCGTACGCGCCGCTATGCGGCAGGGCTGACCGTTCGACCATCGATAAAAATTCAATTCTTGTAATTTTTAAAATTTTTCTATATGAAGAAGAAGGAAATGCTTTCATGCTTTTTTATCTTTGTATATGTATATATATTTTTAGACAGGTAAACGAGCTGTCCAGTCATCTTTAATAAAAAATATATAAGAAAATGCTTTTTAACATCCCACTTGGCTAACTTGGTATAGTTAGTAATATATTTTAGCGTCACGCTCCATCCCACACACAGCAGAGTAGGCAGTTAACCTAGTGTTTAGACACTCTGTTCCTTATATTCTGCCGAATTCTGGGAGAATTGCATATTAAGTGGTGGCATTTAACCCTGCGCTATGCCTCAACACCAGAACGAAGAAAATATTAGATATCATTGCCTCGAGTGGGAATCGAACCCACAACCTGTCGCATTTACAGTCACACTAGTGCCAATACGCCACGACTGGCCTCTAATAAATAGAAATATTAAAACCAAGTAGAAGAACATCACTAAAATATTATATATACTTAGGTATCTTTACCTGTACCAAACAATTCGTTGCGCCCGCGCACGTGTCTGTATCCTAACTGATTTACCGATTACTTTAGCGAAGATTAGATTCGATTTTGTTTCCCTTTTAGCTTATTACCTGTTCTTCATCATCACTGATAGTATACGAGGATATGCGAGAAAAGAAAAGAAAATATTTAATAGTGTTAAAAATTTTATTAAAAATTAAATCAACTTCACGCTGTATCCCGTAAACAGCAGGGTAGGCAAAGGGAACTTAGTGTTAAAACACTCTGAAGGCATTGCATATTGAGTGGCGGAACTAAACGTCGCTCTTTGCCTAGACACCAGAGCGTACTAGCGTTACTAGTTCCTGTCTACTTACTCTACAAAATAGACGACAAGCATGAATATTCGCTATTAGCACCCAAAGATAAGAAAGAAAGAAAGAGAAGAGAATTTCATACGTTTTCCTAAGGAAGTTTTTTTTTTCCTAAGTATGAAATTACACTTTAAAAATGTAAAAAAAAAACATATTGTTTTTAACTTTATTTTTATCTTTTGAGATTTTTTTCAGATTTTCTCGCAAAAATTGTCGTATTTAACAGAAACATATTTAGTTATTACTTTTATTACATTAGTATAGATTGTGCATAATTAAAAAATATATTATATATATCAGATTTGTGTAAATAAATTACCAGTCCCATACGTTTTTGTGGAACCCCGGAATTCCTGATCCAGACAACGCCAGACTATTTTAAAAATTCACTTTTTATTACTTTACTTTTTGTTAGGGAGTTTGATTAAGGCATTTTATCCGGCACAATTGACGACCGAGTTTTTGCCTTTAACTATAACCAGTTTGGAATGATCTACAATGAGGTATTGGGAACCCATTTTTTTTAGGTTCCAAGGGGTCAATATCGCTGGTCCCTTTTAAATACCTACACGGTTCAGCCGAATCACATCGATTTAGGTACATTTAACTATGTAAGGAATTTAAGGAAGTCACTTAAAGCGAGATATCACAAATTTCGTGAAGGTACGCAACCGTTAAAATTTTTATTTCATTAGTCATATATTTTAATGTTATATTAATATAATTAAAAAATATTGTATTTTATAATATTTTAAAATTGTATTTTTGTATAGTACCAATAAAAAAAGTTTAATTACTATATATTAAGCCGCTTTTTTAATTCTATATCAAATTCAAATTCTATTAAAGACTATATTTGCTTCCGGCTACACGGTAAAATTCCGGTAAAATTTTAACAAAACCATAGGGAACTTTATTTGCATGGAGACCAATAGAAATCATAATTTCGAAATAATAAAGAAATATATGAAAAATTCGGCGGAACGTGAGGAGCAGAATTGTCTTAATGGGGAGCGTAGTGTCTTATCACTAGGCTCCCTGCCTACGAGTATACGAGATACTCTGATTAGTACAAAAGACCGTTACATCTGTAGCGTTCTTATCGTGTCTAATTTGGAATCCTATGCATCTAGTCACAGTCGAGTGGCTTGCAGTAATTCGATGTTTTATTTTAATTTTGTAGGGGATTTCTTTTATTTTCGGTGCTTAAGTATTTGCAATTTTAACGTTTTTAATGTATTTCTTACTATTAAAGCTTATTGCACTGTACAAGAATATTTAGAGGATAAACATGTATGGAATTAATGTCTATTGAATGTAATGCAGGATAGCTGCTAGCAAATGTAATAGATTGTACCATTGATTTTGAAAAGAGCAACTGTTGAGTTTCTTGCCGGCTCTTCTCAGCAGAACTGCCTTCCGAACCGGTGGTAGCTTTTTGATTATATGTTCATTCGACGATACAAAAGTGCTTATAACAGTCTAATTGAATAAATTCTTTATTTTGTTTTTTTTATATTTAAAAAGGAAACTAGTCTAAAAAAATTTTACATAAAATGAAAATTTCCGTTTACATTCCCCAGTAAGTATAATATCTCGGGCGCACTAAATCTCCTACCTTCACGAAGCTACAAATTACGTTCAATATCGGCAGATATGCTCGCGCGGGCACCAGTAACCAGTAACCTGGCTGTGGGAAACAGTAGATCGCTGGTGGAATTCCAAATGCCTAATCGCAGGTTCAAAGTGTGCTATTAGTGACGTTTAGAGAGAGGATTTGTTTATTTTTTTTTTTTTAAATAGTGGGAAGTTTGTGTTTTTAAGGGGATATCGAAGGAAATGCTTGTTTTGATGTTAAAAATTCGAAAGTGGAAAGTGGGGAACGGAAGTGTCTTAATTAGAAAAGGGAGTTTCTTAACATTAGGTTCCTAGATTCCCGTTGCCTACCCTCCTATGTACAGATTACAGCGCGAAGCAAAAATAAAATAAATATATAAATAAATGTTATTTTCCAATTGTTATCAAAAATTTTTGGTGGAGAAATATAATCCATTTTAGTTCATTATAATGTTTATTATCAAAATGTTATCAAAGAAGATTAAAAAATATGGAAATAAGACTAAAATACTCACATACACTAAATTCTTTACAAAATAATCTAAATAGCTGCCGCTTTTACAATCGATACATTTCTAATATCTAATAGTTATTTTTGTCTCGTAGTTTTTGTTAGAACTAACGCGGTTCTTTCTAATTTTTCACGGTCACGACGTTAGTCTGCCCTTTGACATAAATAAGGTTTAGTAGGTAGTAAGTAGGTAGACGATTTCTTTATAAAAATAGATTCTTCACTATTTTTAAGCTCTTTAATATTATTTATACAGGCAGGTATTTTCTTGGAGTAATTAAGATATAACTCGATTTTGAATTCATATAATCGTCACAAATAGTTAAAAAATCGAAAAAATATAATTTGTCCTTTTAATTTCTTAAAAAATTCTAAAATAAGACTCTTATTGAATTTTGTGTTTTGTTGAAAGTTTATTGTTTAGCCTAAAGACTAAACAATTCTCTCTTCTAAAATCTCTCTTCACCAAAGTGACGATACAAAAGTGTTTTAATTAATACTTAAGTTTTAATCTTAAAGAAGATTATTTTCAGGTATAATTAAGTAGGTATATAATAAACAAGTAAATAAATAAAAAATTAGCTTCACGCTGTATCCCGTACACAGCAGGGTAGGCAGAGGGAACCTAGTGTTAAAACACTCCGTTCTCCATTTTCTGCCGAATTTTGGAGGATTAAGTATAATATTTTTTTTCTTCGATATTTGAATATAATCGAGATGTAGTAAGTTCCATTTCTAGTAAAAATGTATAAAAATTAATATTCTAAGCAATTCATATAGCACTTTTAGTATGTTTGCTGTAGTAACGTTGTAATTTTATGCAAAAAAATATATCAGTTTATTCTTATTTTGTGACAAGTATATAATAAGTAGGTTCATTAGGTTAGGTATTACATTTATCTAAATATCTCTCTTTTTCAGAAAAAAAATATGAGCATTTAGTAGCCATTTCTTAAATACAATATTATACTGACTTGCAAAGATACTTCCGTATCAAATTTAAAGAACTATTGTTACCACCAAAACTTTTTTTTTATTATTACAGTTGAAAACATCACACGGGTCAATGACATATTATTTTAAAATTGATCTATATACAGTAAAAAATGAACAAAATTGTAAAAACTGAAGGTATTCGCCATCTCTCTCACTATCTGCTCCAACTGTAAGTAAGAAAGAGATAGATATATTTTGTCGTTCTATTCTAAGTGGGCAGTCTTTAGCAGTGACGCGTGACGACTGTTCTCTTTGAAGAAGAAATGATTGTCGCAATGTGAACAACGGAAATCGTTTTGTCTCGCTCGCACGTTTTTATAGGTTCGTGTTGACAATATTATATAATGAACGATTCGGGCACCCTAATTATATTTTACTAATTAATATGTAGCTAAATATATATTATAATAATTAACCTAATAATTGACTTAATTTATTTTGACATTTTTTTAAAGTAGCATTTTTTTAGTGACCAAAATTAAATGGCATTGTGCGTTGATGTCTTTTGTTAAGATAGCACAAGGATTGCGGTTTAATATAGATTTTTTACACTAATTATATATGTATTATTATATAAGGTAGTTATTAAGGGTACTAACAATTTTAATTATTATAATTTATAAACAAAAATATTTTGTATATATTATTTATCTGGAAAACATTATAAAAACAATATAAGATATATTAAAATTGTCCTAAAAATATTGTATTATAAATTACTCAATTCTTCAATAAATATAATATAAAACTATAAAATTCAATTCTACAACGCGAGGTCAAATATTTATAATAATATTAAGATTACAATAGCCGAACAACCGTTAAGCATTCGACTTATGACATAAAAAACCATAACTGCAATTCACTACGCTCCATAAAGCCGACGTTCATAAACGGTAATCCCCTTTTTAAAAAAAAAAGAGATCAAACGTCAAAACGAAAACAAAACTCTGATAGAAACAGTCAGCGAAGATGCTATAGAATATATCCTGTATTATAATCCTTTCCGTGAGAAAATATATATCTAATTCTAGATGTTGAGAAGGTTTCGTGGGTCGAAAAGCGCGCGAACGCAGTACTGCGCCGATGCTCGTGCGCACTACACGCTCACACGCGCGCGCACCTGTCAAAATCTGACAGCCGACGTAATTGTCAAATTGGATTTCGTTCGAAAATGGAACGAATTTTCAATCGTTTTTGCGTAGACCTCACTTGATACAGCCAAGTTGTTTATGCTATAGTACTGTTTTTTTTTTTTTGTAAAACATAGAAGTTTAGTATACTATAGTACTTTATTTTTTTTTTACTTTATTTTAAATGTGTATGGAGAGGATTGAAGTGACATTTTTTTTGTTATTATGATAATAAGTAAATATGTGTTAGAGTGTTCCGAATTTCAGTGCTAAACGTTTTGTAAGGTCTACTGATGTTTGGTTAGTTATGTGTGCAAGAGCGTGAATTATAACTCGTTAGAAGTGTGAACTGAAATCGTGTAAACTTGTAAACTATTGAATTTTCATTAACAAGAAGTAAAAAAAAGGATTTTACTGCTTCTGTTTTCTAAGCGGTAAGATGTACTTATTTATATTTTTAATGAATTACTTATTAAAGCATTTTTAATAAAATTATTTACCGTAAAAATTACGTAAACCATGTATCAAAGCGATGTCTATAACCTATGACATTTCCCTAAGTTGGTACGTCGAAATGCCGCTTTAAGCTTTGTCAAAACGTAATGTCTTAAACAGTGATAAAAATAAGAATAGAGTGTTTTAAGACTTAGTTCTCTTTGCTTACCTTGATATAAAGAAAATAGCGTGAAGCTGAAAGGTATATATATCTATATTAAACTTAATTAATATAGTATATTTAGTTTACCAATTTCATTATTTTCTTAGTAGATAATGTCAAAAAAAATGGTAACATAACTTCAACAAACAGGCTGAATTTCGAGGTTTTAGTGAAATAATTATAAAGATTGTGGAAAACTTTGATAATATTATATCGTCATACTAAATATAACAAATGAAATAAGATGCGATTCTGCACATTTATTTTATAAATATACCTACAATTGGAAGAACACTAACTTCCTTATAGTATTTCTGATATACCTATAATTAACGTACTTTATACAAAAGATTTACTATAGAAAATTATTATTGACAACCGGAGTTAGTGACTAAATTCTCTATTTATTTCATATTACTCTACCATTTGCTTGTTAAAGAAAAGAATAATCAAGAAATTATTACAACTCTATCTAAATTAATTAGAGTTAAAAATAAGTCTTAGTAAAAATTTTCTTTATTTTTAGAACAACACCAAAACTGCACATTTTCTCTAAACTTATTTGCAGTTTTTCTCAGAACTGAGAAATATAATAGCGGACAACACTAACAACAAACTATGGACTGCTCTCGTATTTATACTAAACAGAATAAGATGTTACGGAATATTATAAAATGTATATCTAAAAAAAACCAGTCAAGGGCAAGCCAGAGTCGCCTATAGAGGCTTCCGTACGAATTTCAGGGTTGTAGGTCAACGGGGTCACCACCACAACGGTTAACTTTTATAAGTAAAAGTTGAGTTATAAAAGTTGAACTTAAGTTAGCATATTAGCATATTGTGTGAAATTAACTACAAATATAATATTTTTTGCTTGTAATATTTTTTTCATGGAAATATTTATAACTTTTCACTTTTCGAAGTTTTTTCTTTATTTGTATTGTAAGTTTTATCTTCGTGGCAAATTTCAAAACTGTAGGTCCACGGAAAGGATCTTAAAGGATCTTATACGCCGTGAATTCCATACAAAAAGTAGAAAAAACGATGCATAAATATCAATTTCTAATCTATTAATTGCGTTGTTCAAGGGACCATAGACTTAAATATTTGATATTAGTTTAAGCATACATGCGATCTCAAGATAAATAGTCTTGACAGACAGACAACAAAGAGATCCTATAAGAGACCTTTTCTTCCTTATTGAGGTACGTAACCCTAAAAACTCTAAAAGGTTTGATAATAACGAAAATCAGTTCCTCCAATTGTTCGATTGCTAATAATTGAAAAGTCTTCTAAAAATAGACACCACTTCAGCTTATCATTTAATATTGTAAACGTAAGCCAGGTTTTTATATTACAATAATATACTTGTATTTAATAGGTCAAAAGCATGACGCATTCTATTAATCTGGTATTTTTTGCTGGGTTAGGCGCTCGGGTAATCCTGGGCCATTTTTATTACAATTGACGTACATATGTATCTATTTCCTAGTAACTGTTGAAATTAGTAAGCATTGTTAATTTTATATTATTATTTTTTTATTTAATATATCTAGTGGATTAAATATAAAGAATAAAGCCTTGTGCCGATTGTAGATTAAATATAAAGATAATATGGTCGTTATAGGTTAGAATCTCTATCACGGGGAATGATTGTATTTGAATTATTTTCGTATCTACATTCTTGCTAGACGAAGGACGATGGTTTAGATAAACCAATTAATATAATGTATACAATTTCCTATAGCGGTAGAAAATACAGTGTTTGGACACTAAGTCTTTAGTGTTTACCCAACTATACGAGAAAAGGAGTGAGAAAATAATACTATTGAAGAGATAGAGACTATTAAGTACAGCTTAAGTTAGTGACCCAACTGCGTCATAATACCGTGACGCGAGAATTGTCAACATTGTTGCTTTAGATATTAAAAGTTATTTAAATATTCAGTTATTCTTCATAGTTTATTATGAATACATATAAATTGTATAATAAAAGCACAATATTGAAAGCAATGACGACGTCATTATGACGTACATTTAGCCAAATAGTAAGTTCGATTCACTCGATGGATTGAATTGTTATTGAATTATCATTTCTTCGCTCTGCTAGCGGCCCGGCGTTGAGCCACGTTACATACAATGCCTTGAAATTTCTACGGAAAGTGGAGAACGGAGTGTTTTAACACTAGGTTTGCTCTGCCTACTTTACTATGTGCGAGATACAGCGTGAACCTGATTTTTTTTCTTTAAAATATTTGTTATGTAAACTAATTTAGCCTCCATTAAAGATTATACGTTGAAAGAATTGTAATTGATAACCACAGGCATTTCAACTATATATAAGTGAAAGGATTTATGGTAACAATATATTAATTATAATTATTGAGAAAAACCAATTGCATTATTTTAATTTGTACGTTAAGAATAGCCCTATATGGATGAATATAATTCAATTATTCACTTTAGTTATTTGTAAGTACATATATGTTGTTTTTGTTTCACGCTGTATCCCGCATAAAACAGAAGGAACCTAGTGTTAATACACTTTGTTTCCTATTTTCCGCCGAATTCCGAAGGTTGGCGGAACTCATTTGTTCCTCTGCGCTACGAATAACCCCTATATGTGGTTAACGTTAAATTAAAGAATTTCTTAAAGATATCAAGCAATATTTAACTAACATTAAATTTTAACATATATTATGTTTCCATTATTATGTACCGATTGATTTAAAATTTAATACTGATTGCGATGACTTTTTTTACTTACAAAGGCACACTTTTGAAAAAAATAGAAGACGTCATCGTGCTGCGTGGTGCACGGCGGTGGGGAATGAAGTATCAAATATTTTTATTTCTTCGCTCTGGACAGTCGTCTCCAATTCCTCAAGAATTTGTCGGAAATTAAGGAACGAAAATATATTAATGAGATAGTGTCTTATTATGTATTTGTGAGAAATACTACATGAAACTTAAAACAAAATAAAAAGGAAAAGAAAAGACGTAATATTTTTATATTTTAATCTAAATACTAACTTTATGTAACAAAAGTAGTAGAGCACACACATCTAGAATAAAATTTTCAAGTTTTGACAACAGAAAGTAAAATTAAACATTCGTATGACGTATTGGGAGGAATTGGAATAAGCCCAGCTCACCTCACTCCTAAGGTAGTAAATTCGTATAAGAAAATTTCACGCCTTCATGGCGCAGTGGGAAAGTGTCTGTCATAATTCATTATTGTAAGTTCGAATTTCTTTCGGGGGACTGTTGTTTCAATCTTTTGCTTACAGCAATGAAACATTTAGAAAAGGACGAAAAATAAAAAAAAAACAAAGTGATTTCTTTGCCTCTCAAGAAAAGGGCTTTAAAAATATATTTCTATATATCGATATCGATATATAAAATAGGTCTCTATATATATATATACTAAGAGATATAGGAGACTTGATATAAATAATATAATTATGTTGGCGCGCCAACGTCAAATGACACAAGCCGGATCGCGCGTGGCAAATCTGTTGGTGAACGATTTTTCATACTATTTATTTCTTATCACCATTCTCGATTTTACCAAAAAAAAATACGATTCTAGGGCTGTCTCTATTTTCAATTATCTGTATATTATAATGTCAATAAAATATTTTGTTTTTCTGCAAAATGTTATATTTAGCTATATTTAACTATAGGTTTGTCGACTGGCTGGTTGAATTTAATAACCACATTTTATAAGTTCAAAGTAAACTACAGTAACGACTACGGAACCAAATATTAAAATATAAGCTTTCTTGAGGCCGTTGTGATTCAGCGACACGGCGTTTGAAAGTATACGTGACATTTGTGGGTTCGATTTCCATTCGGGGGAATAATTCATATTTATATGTTATTAAGAAGGAACAGCACTGCGTTATGTACCGTTACTAGTAATAGTAAAGTAGTGGGCAAAGTGTTATAAAAATATACCCATCTTAAAATTTCTGCAAACGGTATAACCAAAATATAAAAAAGATGGCCACAAAAACCTTACAGCTAACTATTACTATTAATCATCTCATATAAATATACATGAAGCAAGTAAAAGTAATAAAAAAATAATTAAATATTATTAATAATTCGTTAACCCTATCACGCGCAGTCAGCGGAACGGTTACATCTCTAATGTTGCCCCCTGAACCCCGTTCCATGAAATGCAATTAAAGTTATTTCGTCCATTACTAGTAGATACTTGTCTTTTTGAACTGACATCTTATTTGGAACAGTACCGTTTTGAGTGATAAATAAATTAGTCGTCTGACTCGGTAGTGGTGGGTTCGATTCCCATTTGTAGGATTGAATTAATTTCATTTAATAGTTCTGGTCACATATGCACAAACAAAATATAACGTTGAGTTTCGTCACTCAAAATGCTATGACTGAGAAATTGGGTGATGTAACACTAGGATCTCGCTGCCTACTCTGCTATGTGGAATACAGTGTAAAGCCACGAAAACGAAAAAAATATTGGAATTAGACACTTTTACTGCATTAACATTTAAAGTTTACCAAAACATAGAGTTTACCAAACTGTAAAATTGTAGTATTAAAAGGAAAAAAATAATTTTAGCAATTTTTTTTGTTAAATATTATTAATAGATATGTAGTACCTCTACCAAACAAAAAGCTAGCATCTGATGATGTGCCTATGAAAATAGAAATCACATAAAAGTACAAGGTTCGATTCCGATTGCGATCCTCAACGTTACTGAGTAACATATTAAATATTAAGATGGCAACAGTGATATCAAAAAGAGAATAGCCGTCGACTATGCCAGCAAATATTTAAATTTCAATTCGAAACTCGCATATCAATGGGGAGCCATAAGCCACCGTTTATTTTTTGTTAAGAACCCATACTGCCCGCACAGAGACAATAAAGAAAAATACAGATAAAAAAAAAAGAAAGAAAGAAAGATAAAAAAAAAGGAAAACAAACAGAATCTAGATTCGAAACACTGGCTGATTCGAGGTTGGAAACAAAAGAAGTTGGCTCCCGCCTGACCGAGATCTTTGCGTACGCGGCGCGGGCGCATCTCGTTTACGTTTTATCCTCTTATTTTTAACTTGGCATCCATGTGATTCCTTTCCCTGATGCATCAGAATAAGAATGTCTAACGACATTTGTTATTGACCTCATGTGGTTTTAAATATAGTTTCTTTAAGATGAGCTTGTAATGCAGCTGGAACGTTATGGTTGCAAGTTCGATTCCCATAATTGAAGCTATTGTACAAATTTAAAAATTAGTAAACTAATTTAAAATATGCAATTCAGTTTTACTGTCATTTAGTTCAGAAAAATATAGTAAACGTTTAAAATGTGCCTAAACTATGGACAATATATTTAGTTTCTAGTTCTTTCATTCTATAAGAGTTGTTATTGAAAATAGTCTAGATAAATAGACCGGGCTTACCCATTAGGTTCCTTCTGCCTAACCTACAGTGTGCGGGATACAGCATGAAGTTGATAAAATATATATAGAAAAATATTATATAAATTTAACCTTTATACAAGTTTATAGGTAATTAGAATCCTCGTTTCATTACAATCTATAAATAAATTATTAAAGTGATTACATCACCTTCATTATCATCATCATCATCATTGCATGGGAAAAATATTACCAATCCAGGATATATTTCCGAGTTAGATGATAAGTTTGATATGCATGAGGTCATCTACCAATGCATTCTTAAACAACTGACTAACCATTTTTGGTTACATCCTTATAATTAGCATATTATTTAATTTTATTATAAGGATATAATCAAATATTTATAGGTATTTGTAGCTATATATTAATTGAGACCAGTCGTGGCAGGTTGTTAGTTCGATTCCAATTCGAGGAAATGGTGGTGGTCGCGGCGTTTAGTTCCGCCACGTAATGCATCTAGAATTTGGCGGACAATGGAGATCAGTGTTTTAGGACAAGGTTCCTTCTGCCTATCCTGCTGTGTACGGGATACAGCGTGAAGCTAACTTCATATTATTATTCTTTTTTTTATATAAGTGCTCGAGTAGGCGTAATTGCATGAGTTTAAATGTGCTTTGACAAGTATTAAATATGTAATATAATTTTGAAGTTTTTATTTTTTTGTACATCTATACATATAATAAAATTATAACTGATCGCTGTCTGTATATGGGAAAATTTATAAGAAAAATCTCTTATCTAATTGTGGGCATGTATCAATGTAGTAAAAATTATAATTTTATTTTTTTTGTCTGTACGTTTGTGCACGTTAATCTACGAAACAGACTAACTGATTTAAGTACAGTTTTCACTATTGTATTCTGGCAAACTTTAACTTTAACATTTAGTATTAAAAAAAGTAGAGTTTGTTTTGCTTTTAGCAGTTCATAAATATAAAAGTTATGTCAATATTATTAAGTATTTTGTTCGGAAAAATTGATACAAAACAACTGTTTTATTGAATTAACTAATTTATTGGCTTTAAAATAGTAGTGTTATAAGAGTACGAAACTAATTTACGTTAGTAACTAAATATTAGTGTATTTCAAGCGAGAGACACCACTAGAGGGTTGCTTTAGTTTTTAATAGTGTTTTTACTAAAATATTTTACTAAAAATATTCTGTTTGTCTTAAAGAAGGTATAAATATAAAACCTAAGAAAAAAAATCTGTTTAAAATAACTTAAAAACTCAAAAAAACAATGTTAACCATCCAAACACTGTTATTTACCCCGCATTTTTACACATTAGCACCGGCCGAGGACAGGGCGCGAGAGGTTTCATTAGCGATCACTTAGAGAGGGTTGGCAGGTGGTCTTTGTTTAACGAGGATCCACTTTATTCTGTTAATGTACTTTGAAAACTTATCAAGGTGTACCAGGTGCTTTATATTGTATGGGTTTTTGATTTTTTTAATTTTTTTTTCAACACAGCCTATTCTGCTATGTGTTAGGCATAGGAAACCTGGGATATTAGTGCTAAGACATTCCGTTACCCTTAAAACACTTCCGTTCTCCACTTCCCCTGAATTCTGGCAGCATTGCGTGAAGAGTGGCAAAACTCAAGTAGTGGAACCTAATCTAACTTCTCGTACTCGTGCAGTGCAGGGTGAAGAAATGAAAACAATTCAACTATAATCATTTCTCAAAGTGAAATTGAACCTACAACCATAGTATTTACAATCCGAAGAAGCCACTGTACCATGACGGCTTAAACTGTAAATAATAAAAAAAAACTTTAATAATATTAATATTTTAAAACTTATCTACATACAAGACCTTTGGTATTTAATTTAAAAATTCTAATGCCTAACCACTAGTAGATGCCATGCATAAGTAACTGTACTATAGAATACATTGATGCGAGAAACAAATGGAATACGCTTCAAATTTATTTAATAGACATATACAATACTAGCGGCCCGCTCGCGGTTTCACCCGCGTGAACTATGTCATTAAATTAATTTCTGTCTCCATGGCTACGTCCTAGTGACGTCTATGCAAAATTTGAGACTCCCAGAATTTGTAGTAACGAAGTTTCATACAAACTTTCGACCCCAAAAACAACCCCTTAGAAGTCGAATATTGCAAATTCCCGTCTTAGCGAGCACCTACGTCCTATAAATAACTCCTATGCAAAATTTGAGATTCCTAGCACTTGTAGTTTCTGAGATTTCGTGATGAGTGAGTGACCTTTCGATTTTATATATATAGATTAACCACTAACTTCAAAATTATCTAAAACAAAATTAAGAATGTGTTATATATTTAATATTGTTTTTTTAGCTTCACGCTATATCCCGCACATAGCAGCTAGTGTTGAGACACTAAGTTTCCCATTTTCCAATGAATTCTTGAAACACGATTGGCCTCTATTAACTCTATGATTGTTTTAAATACATAAACAAACTGTAGAGCAAAATGAGCTGAACACATCGAACGAGTTTATTTTGTTTTTCTTTTTCTATTAACATACGTCACAAAGCCTTTACGCTTCCATAATTCACAACATAACAGTACCATAAAAAACACTACATTTTATTTATTTATTTATATCTAAACTCGTACAAGCTACCGTATCCATGTTTCATGGACTCCCTAATTGTTAGCCATTACTTCCTACCAGAACTAATGTACGCTTATCATAATTCGAATCTGTGTCCCAATGACTTTTAGATGACAAACCTGTGTTTTCTTATACGGTTATTAATTTTGGAGGTATATCTGAGAAGATATACTTACAAATTTAGTTCAAATGGTAGGTGGTTGTGATAGTTCAATGACCTTTTGTTTTGGGGCGAGGTTTGGGGTTCGGTTGCCGGTTGAAAAAGAAAGGTCTAAATAGATTTGAAAGCTATATATATTTTTTAGTTGAATTTGATTTATTGATGATAACTGGCGAATAGTGTTTTGATGGGAACGGAGTGACACAAGGTTCCCAGGTGCTTTCTATCTTCAATGTTATATGCGGGCATCGTTCATTAAGTTAGTGTGGATCCCTTTTCTAATGAATGAGTTCTTTACAATATTTTTAGTATATATTTTAAATATATGGACATCAACCAAGAAATTTGGAAAATAAAAAAAAGGAAAATATTAATATTCATTAGACATACGATACAAACATTTTATCTATAGCTGAGAATCTTAGTAACAGAATAATTTTTAATTAGCCTCAACCCAACCGCCCAGCCTTATCAGCCATAACGTTATCTAGAACCGCCACAGACACGAGCCCCAAGCAATTTGCATACAAGTACAACGTTTCAATAACTCTAAATAATCACAGTTAATTTCTCCACTTGCTGTGTTCCCTTATCAGAGTCATCTAACCACGCGGTTCAGGTCATCGACGCATTTAACTTATATCTTTTGTACGAGACTTACCTATAAAAGTCACGGCTGCCTCCATATTGGCATATTGCTAACCCTACATGGAAAGGACCTAATGACCTATGACATTTCAACCAGTAGCTCCATCTCGTTCTGGTGTATTCTATCTGAGGAAGTGAGAATGGGAGGCAAGACAGCCATAATACAATATCAGTTGTTTTATTCGATTTGTAAGTGGCTAGAATTCAGGATCTACTGTTTCTCATATTGTTTCTTTAGTATCTCTGTGGATTCTGTGTTTTTGTTTACATGCCTTGCTCTGGTGGGGCTGGGAATTGTGTTGGGATTGATATCGACACCGTTGTGGTACAGTTCCTGTTTTTCTGTTTACGATGATAGTGAGTTCAAATCTTAGTAATTTTTTAATATATTTATCATATAGTCTTCATTCTCGTTGTAAAACGATTTGTATGTTGATAAAGTATGCGATTAGAAAATTAAACAAGACGCAATTTAGAACTTATATATGTTTTATTAATAAATGTGTAAAAACTATGAGGGTAGTCGTATGAAATATTTAATATTTTCATTTTCTTCGCTCTGGTGTCTAGGTAAATCTCGGCGTTTAGTTTCGCCACACGCAATGCCTCCAGAATGGGGAACGGAGTTTATTTCGAGTCAGAACTTGAAGTTCATTTAATTTTATTTTAATAAGAAAAATCTTACCAACTTTATTATATTAAATTTATTAATTAATTAGAAAAATTAAATATCTCTCAACAGATTAATAGTTAACTAACTCTGACAATTAACATTAGCAACGGGTGTAACAGTTTCACAGATTCCTTTTATTAGACTGCAATTTATGGGCTGCCATATATGGGTTATCAATGGCAGAGTAACAGAAAGTTTGGTCGCGACTGATTTGATTTATTGTTTTGTGTTGTGTATGTAGTGTTTCGACACTATCGACTGTGGCAAGGCTTTTAAATAAATATTATTATTAAAATTAATATTGTTATTATATCAAGCATTATACTATTTTTAGTCAGACGACCAAGGATTGGCTTTAAACGATCTAGAGTTTTTTTAGGTTCACGATGTATCCCACACATAGCAGAATAGGCAGTGAGAACCTGGGGACCTAATGTTAAAACACTCCGTTCCCAAAACGACACTTCCGTTCCGTTCCGTTTTTATTTCAATTTAATATATATATTATTAGAATAATAAAATATTGGTATAAAACATAAAAGACTTAAATAAATAAGTATAGATTACAGCACCGTACATTGATTACTATAAAATTATTGAACACGTTTAGGAATGTCCATACATTTTTCGATAAGTAAATTGCCGCTTTCAACGAGCCCCTAATACCAGAGCCCGCTAACAAGGCTGAGGGCATATTTAAAATGATTACAAGCATTTAAGCATGATTGGAGACATTTTGTGTATTTTTTTATATTGTAAATGGTTTGTAAGTGGTTGTTTTAGTAATTGAATAATTAATATGTTGTGACGAAAAAGCTTTTTGTGTTCCGCCACTCAACACGCAATGCGTTCAGAATTCGGCGGAAAGTAGGAAACGAAGTGATTTAACACTAGATTCCCTCTGCCCACCCTGCAGTGTGCAAGTTACGCTTTGCCTCGACACCAGAGCTAAGAAATGAAAATATAAATTTAACTAAATATTTCTTTTCCTCGAGTGGGGATCGAACCCACGACCAGTTGATTTTGCAGTACACTTTGTGGCCCTGGGCCACGACTGGCCTCTAAATAAATATTTATAACATAATTATTAAAACTGAAACAGGCGACCAGGCTTAACATGCAAACTAAAGTTTATTTCAAACATTAAGATGTCTTCCACCTGTCAATGAACAAAAATATGTTTAAAACAAAAAACCGTAAAATATTTTGACAAGTTCATAATAATAAATGTCATTTGAAAACATAAAATATTATAACTACCGCACTCTGATTTGTTTTCGCGAGGTTAACGCCCACATAAGTCAACGGATATCGTCTTTACCGATTATTCTATATTCCATTCCAACGGTATAAAATTTGAATAATATTAAACTTGACCAGGCCAATAAGGCCAGTATTGGCGCAAAGGTGCAAGTGTGTGACTGTAAAGACTGGTCGTGGGTTCGATCTTCACTTGAGGAAATGAAATATTTATTTTCTCAATAATCTCTAGATAATGGGCGGAATAATGACGAACGGAATGTTCTAGCACCACCATCCCCACGTTCACCATTTCAGGATTTCCAACCTTTACCATCTTTAGCAGTTTTTAATATAAGAATAAGGCGTGAAGATTTAATTTTATTTTATTTAAATATTAAACTTAAAATAAATATAATTTCATAAAGAAATATACAAATACTGTTTCATGTATTTTCATAAGCTAGCCCACTAAATATGAATGATGCTGTCATTACCACATACATTGGTTGGGTTGAGCGACGCCCCGAACTGACCTCCTTCACGCTTCAGAGGACACGCTGGTAGCAGTCAGTTCTTATTCTAGTCTTGAAACAACTACATTTGTTAAAGATGTCCGAAGCTTTTATAATTCTGCTTACTTTAATTATATATTACTATAATTATATGTGTTCTGGATGGATTTTCTTTTACTAATCTCGAAAATAAATCAAGTGAATCGAATTCGCTCAACGAGTGTTCCGTATGTAATGATTGCAGGTGAAAGGAACAACGGAAATACAAATTATAAAAGTTGACAAATTTAATTTTACGGTAGAAAAAAATAATAAAACATATTTTTCATCGTATGACATTTGTAAATGCTGCATTTGGTAATTTTGGCTCTGAGAATGTGATGTAATGCACATTTCTCTCCCCCTTTCTCCCATTTTTACATATAACATAAGGAACCCTAATGAGGACACTCCGTTTAGTCACTTCGTGCCAAATATTCAAGTTATTGTATCTAAGGTACTTCTTGAGTAACTTCCTTCAGTCCGCTTTACCTACCAGAGCGAGAAAATGATAATAATTAAAATCCAATGCAATTATGGCGTTACAAAAACTTTATATATGGTTAATATAATGCTTATATAAAACAAAAAACAGAATAGTATATAATTAACTATTTATTACTATTTGTAACAAAATCATTGGATAGCTAAAAATAGTAGCTATTCAACAAGTATTAATAAACCACGCCCATCACCATTTCAGGATTTCCAAATACCCACATCGGATTGGCGTTGCTTCAATTAAAGTGTTTGATAAACTTTTAGCATACCATCTTTAGCAGTACTTAAGAGGAAGATTTATCATTTACCATATATGGAACAGCCAATGAGGCTGCTATGTAATGATGCATCAGGAAATATTAGTTATGACTTGAATTTTGTTGGTTATTGTAAAAAAACATTTTAATTTTGACTATTAGGCACTATAATAGTAATTTAATAGTGTTAAGAATTTAGTGAAATAAGTAGACCTAGTATAAGCTAGGTATACCTAGTATATCCGTACTTGTGTGTAGGTACTGTGGAACAAAATATTTCCATACCAATACTATAAATGCATAAGTAAGTCTGTCTGTCTCTCTGTAACGTCATCACGGCCAAGCCGCTGAACCGATTGTGATGAAATTTCATATGAGGCACTTGGAATTAACAGTTTTCCATAAAATTTCATTGCTTTACAAAAAGGTCGCCGAAAATTGGCTTCCTGAATGCTTACATGGTGTGGCGCTGGCTCAACCTTATAAGATACAAGCACATTGTCGTTTAAAAACCAATAAAAAAGTCCATGGTATATGTTTATCTCTGGAAATTCAGAAATAGTTACCATTTTAATATACGCATTACATTTACACCCTTGTACCTCAGCACCACGATCTACCATTTGTTATAAGTTCATATTCATATTATATAACAAAATTTAACTTTACAGGTGTTAGAGCCTGCCTGGCTGTAGGGGTGGCGCGTCAATGATGACAACTGTGACACGTCGGGACGCCACTGTCACGCCCGCCTTGCAATCATGTTCACGAGGTTTGATTACTTATATTAATTTATTTATAGTATGTGCTTCGAATACTCAGGAAATATATATAGGTACTTACATACTTTAAAATGAAGTTACTTAAAAAACCAATAATATAATAAATAAAAACAATTACTAAACATAGTAAAATATATAGAATATAAAATAAGCATAACCTGGGAACCTAGCCGTTCTCCACTTTCCATCAAATTCAAGGCATTGCATTAGTAGCAGAACTCAACGCCGCGTTGCCTCTTTACCAGAGCGAGGAAAAGAATATATTTAATATTTCATTCCACCGAATAGGAATCGAACCCACAATCATCGCGTTTACCACTACGACCTAAAGCCATATATTATATTTTTTTCGTGACATAACGACAACACTACGTACACAGCAACCGTTACGTTACAAGTTACCTACAAAATTTACACTTCACGCATACGAGTATGTATGTAAATTATGGCGAAGTTTGAAGTTAACCAAAATAAGGTCGTATTTTGAAAAATTATAGTTCATATAAGTTTAGAACTAAAAGTAGATCAGTTTATAATAAGTTTTAAATCTATACATTTTTTAAAAGAGCTAAAAATGATATGAAATCATATTAATTATTTTAAAAAATCAACTTCACGTTAAGATACTCTGTTCCCCACTTTTCGCTGAATTTTGGAGGCATTACTTGTTATAATAATTATGTATGCTAAATTTGCAAAAAGTGCTTAAAATGATATTAACAATAGTAATCTGTATCCTACAGTCCATCGATGTTTCAAATATTTCGAATGAAAACCAAAATATATCAAACTAAACTTTATATTTGTTACATTACTAAAGAATTTTTAATATATTTAAACCTACATTACAAAATTATTTAAAAAAAAAAGTCTAAAATAAAAAAAAATCATTTAAAACTAACCTGTAACTGATAGACGAAATATATTTTTTCAAATATTTCGAATGAAAACCAAAATATATCAAACTAAACTTTATATTTGTTACATTACTAAAGAATTTTTAATATATTTAAACCTACGTTATAAAATTATTTAAAAAAAAAGTCTAAAATAAAGAAAAATCATTTAAAACTAACCTGTAACTAATAGACGAAATATTTTTTCGGTAGTTATGTACTTAACGTATGTAATAACTAATAAATATGGTAATTGGTGCTAAATAATGACGTTTCACACTGGCCTGTTTGTACAGTGACGTAGGAAGTGCTAAAGAATAGTGTTGTAATATGAATTCTAGTATACGTATCTATATTTACTTTTAATATTAAAAGTGATATTATATACATACGCTAAAAATATCTGTGTCAATTTAATTTTGTTATCTTTTTTGTGTGGATTTGAAATTCACTTTGAAGAATTAGAATTTTTGAGATCGTAATACATTTACATGTAATCTTGAAAAACTAACTCTCATATGGAAAGTTTGACTATTTAAAATAAGTTTTAGGCAACGACTGCATTAGTTATGAGGCCAGTCGTATCGACAGTCGACTATAAATGTGACAGGCCGTGGGTTCGATTCTCACTCAAGGAAATTAAGTGTCTTAACACTTGGCTCTCTCTGCTTGTCCTGCTACATGAAGGATACGTGAACTTGAAAAAAAAAAGAATAAGCAAATTGCCAAATTGCTAATAAGCTTGAATTTAATAAGCAAAGCCATATGAAAATAGGATATTAAAGCAAAACCCCGATCTAAAACCTTTTTTAACAATATAAGTAATATTTAGTCAGTTGTAAATAACACTTATTAACAAAATATAAAAAAAATATTTGTGCACTCAAAACGTCACAAAATTCTTAAGATGAAATAACTATTTACTTTTGTAATTAGACCTTTCTTAATTCGGCTTCAACCGTGTCTCATCGATTAGCGAGAAATTATCCCGTTAATAAGAAACATTATGTATAAATAAATATATACAGTATGTTTGATTAACGCAAAAAAAGTTAACAGATGGTAAACGCGGCTGGTTGTGGGTTCGATCCCCATTCGAAGAAATTAAATATTTATTCAAATGTATATTTTCATGTCTTCGTTCTGGTGTCGAGGCAAAACGCGGCGTTGGGTTCCGTCACTCAACACACAATTAGTTAATAATATACTGTATTGAGATGCTCGTTTATATATTGTTTTAAGTAGTGTATAATTTTTGATCTTATTCTAAGATTCTAAGAACCAGACAGCTTTACGTATAAGACCTTCCCACTTTTCACCGAATTCTGGATCATCGTGTTGTAATACTTGAGCGACCGTTGAATAGTAGAACTCTCCATATACCAGAGCGAAGAAATGAAAATATTAAGTATTTAATTTTCCTCGAAAAAATTTTTTGTTCAAGTGGAAATCGAACCCACACGCTTGTGTCCCTATGCCACAACTAGGAACCTCTAGGAACCATATAATAACCTAATAGCTATTTAAATATTCGTCGTAGGTATCTAGTTCATAAGATTTATCATAAGTAGTTGTTACTATATTTGGACCGATAATACACAATAGACATTTAACATTCCTGATATTTTAATAGGTAGAGAATTTCAAATACATATCGCTCTAAATTCCACTTCGTCTTTATATATTCATTATTATCATTAAAATGAGACAGGTTGTGGGTTCGATTCCTACTTGAAGAAATGAAATATTCAATATTTTCATTTTTTTGCTCTTCGATGAGGTCTAATTGTGGAGGCATTGCGAATTGAGTTCAGTCATTCATTGCGCAATTAATCCACAATTCAACGGAAAGTGGGAAAGGAGAATCTTAGTGCTGGGTTCCCAGGTTCCCTCTGCCTACCCTGCTTCGCAATAGTGTTAATAAAAAAGAGCACCTATAACTAAATAAATATTTAATACTTACATAATAATATTAATATAGGAGCTTTCAACAAAATGTTAGTTTCCATTATCTTAAAGAACATTCCTCGTTGATTTATTAAGACTGAATGTTCCACACATAACTCAAATCGTCTCTGTTTTTTGTTCTCTACAAAACCACTCAAAAATAACGTAATGCGCGTAAGACCATTACGAGCTTTAGGACTGTATATAGTTGTTGCTATACTATACTATATTTACCCCTTTTTCTATACTATATTGTATTATTGTATTATATCTTCATGATTCTGCTATAACATTTATATAGAAGATAATAATTTTTCTAAGAAAAAATTACAAAGTATTTTTCTATGCCCTACTATTGCATTTTTCATAATTATACTTGGACAATATTTAAAACCTATTGAACGAATATGTGTCATTGCAAGTAGAGCTTTTATAGCCGTGATATACTGAAATCATATTTTATTCAATATTTCCACTCCAATTTTCTATAAAGACAAAAAATTAAAAGTGCTCTAATGAATAAATATCCAAAATATATGCAACTTTATGAATTATATGGGTCATAATCAGAAAAAGTGTCCTTTTTGTGTCTTTTCTTGTCCCGCTACTTTGAATGCGTTTTAAAAATACAATTTTAAAGATAATTTAAATATTTTGCCATTTACGATAAATTTATTTATTAACTTAAAGATTTTTGTAATATTTTAAATGTATTATGGCAAATAATAGTATTTGTTGTTAGTTGAAAAAAACCTTTCAAAATGCTTCCATACAATTTTTCGTGTCCCATTCACCACTTTATTTTTTAAGAATTGATTTGTTACGAATGTTTATGGTTTTATTTGATTTCAGATATGTTTATATTACTTTACTTTATGCATAATATTAAATAGAACTACTTTTATTGATACATTATTTAATAAACAATATATATTAGTTAAGTAAATTTGTCCCAAAATATTGTCTTTTTGTTACTCAGGGCTAGTAACGTACAATTAAATTATGAACGCAATTATTTTGGATGGTGTTTAATATTGTTTTTTGTTGTGGCACCATAATTCTAAAAGTCAATGCTGTCGTAGCTACAACCAGTAATGTACTCGCAGCAGTAGAGGGGTTCAAATGTTTTAGAGGGAATGCGTGAAATTACATCTCAGGGTTATAAACGGCTTTTATTTTGGTAAGTATTCTATAATTTCGTTTTCTTGTTTATGTTATTTGCTTCTTTTTACAAAATCTCAAAAAAGAACTTCAGTGCTTGCAGATGCAACACGTGGCTTATGAGCAAATATTTAAAAGGGTTAGAATTTCTCAGATTTCATTCTCAATTTCGTTATATTTCGTTACGTAACGAAATTGAGAAAATATGAAGCCTAGTTCACAATTACGGTACCAATGTTTTCTTATATATGTTTATAATAAAATTGTATCGAACCGGTGCTTGTATATGGAAGATATGTATATAAGAAAAAAAAATTGCTGGCATATGAAAAAAACTATTAGTGACTTTTCATAAAGTAAAGTAACCAAAAATAATGATTTTTAAGTTTTTTTGCTTGTTTGCTTGTTTGTCTGTGTTTGTGCACGCTAATCTCAGAAACAGCTGAACCGATTTAGTTAAAAATATTTTTTTATTCTGCCTGAAATTAGTTGTGATTTTGTGATTATTATTTTTTGATAAATATTTTTGTATTTCCAGTAAGCGTCATGGCTCCTATGTCAAGTGCTGAACTACATAAAAGATATAGAGAATGTCTTTAAAAAGACCAATTCCTATTAAATATGAAGATATGCGGAATAAACACTTACAAAGAATTAAACTTAATTCCAGTGATAACGACTCAAATTTTGATATATTTTAAAGTGGATTTAATTTTATCATTAACTTTGTGATCTCTAACTAGAAATATAAGTTTATTACGTTACTAAATAGCATTATTATATTGTTCATATTGTCAGTTTGTTATGTTTTCTTCTTACATTTATAATCTGTTAATTCAACGATTGAATCTTCAAAATTTTAATCTGTGTCTCATTAAATAAAAAAAACAATATTTTATTCATATAATATCCTTATTTTGTTGTGTATAATGCCTTATGACATCAGTTTCGTAACAAACATTATCAGTGTTGTTACTTATCAGTTACGTTACGAATTCGAAAATGTCCACTTTTCTGATTATGACCCATATATATTTTGAAAGGCAACCAATAAGATATACTTACTTTTTGAACTGAGTTACTTGAGTGGACTACAATCTTAGTCCACTTTCGTTGAAATGAGCTATTTGTATTAGGCTTAAGATGACTTGCTCTTATTGTGGCCGGCGGAGGCTGATTTACGAAACTTGTAAAATCTGCTTCGACATGTTTTATAAAACTTTTATTAAATTGTTTTAAATTATAATAGTTTTTTTTTAATAAAACTTGACTAACCGGAACCTGAATGGAAACCAAACCTACTTTACTCAAATCTAGGTCCTCGTACTCTAAGTTCGGTTGCCAATTATTACAAATTTTGATAACAATATATTTTTTTATAATTATATTATTAATTTTAACAAATACTATAGACCTAAATGAATTTAGTTTACTTTATGAATAATTTATTATAAATCAAGCAAGCTCAAACAAATATATAAAATTGTTTTAATGTTGTAACTTATATTTACTTATATTTTCGAATTATAGTAGGTTCCTAATTCTAATACTAATACTCAATCTAAAGTATTTATAAATCGCTCTTAAGTCTGAGATCGATCTTAAGATGTCGTTTTCATTAACAGATAGATCTCAGATATTAGAGCCATTTATTAAAACGAACCTATGCTTAGTAGAGCTTTGCTTGGGAATTTGAGTGCAATATGTATTTGTTTGCCTTTAAAAAACAAGACGTTTCAATACCATAATTCCTCAAAAAAATCCAAGTTATAGTTATTTCATCAAGTTACTATCAAAATAAACACTATATCCACATTACAACTTCAATAAAAGAAAACCAATATTTTTCTTACTCTATTTTTTATACAAATAAAAAATAGAATAAGAAGAATGTCACTTCACTAATCCCTTATCCCGTTGTCGTAGTCCATTAATCATGTACGGTATACAGTGTAGGTTTGATTCGAGCACGTGGACGGACGGACGGATAGATGTAAGCCGATCATAGCTTTAGGTTGTTACAAGTGTTAGCGTGTAGAGAAATGGTTGTTTCTAAAAAATATTATTTAACAAAATTTTTTTTTTACCTTAATTCACTGGTCTGCTTGTATATGTAGAGCAGATTAGGCAAATAAATTCTAGTGTTGAGACACTCCGTTCTCAACTTTTCTTTCAATTGCCTATTAAGTAGAGGAACCTAATGCAAAGTGCATCTTACTAAAGCACCGAAATAAAAAAATACTTGCCTTATTATAGATTATATCTTAAATATGTATTAGGCCGCGACTGTAAGTACGACAGGTTTTGGGTTCCATTCCTTCTTCCGTTCTTCTCGAGGAAATGAAAGTAATGAGGCGACAGGCGGCGTTGAGCTTCGCCACTTAAAATAATGCCTTCAGAATTCGGCGGAAAACGGAGAATTGAAGTAGCTTAATAGGAACTAAGTGTCTTAACACTAGCTTCCCAAGTTCCCTCTGCCGCTGTTATGTGCGAAATACAGCGGGAAGCTAAATATTATTATTACGAATTAGAACACAACAAGGTGAGTAGTGACAACACTGACAACATAATGATTTATCACAAGCTTCCTTCTACCTACACCATACATATAAACAGGAGCTCAATATAATATATTTATATACAGACAAACATTTGTTTTAAATTAAATTTTCTTAAAAAAAAAAAGAAAAAAAAAACAAACATTTCTTAAATAAGCATTATGTCAACAACTGTACCTGTCATATCCAAGTTTGACAATGTCACTGACGTTTAATACAAGTGACGTCGACCTGACGTGACGTACCGCTGCGTTGCTATGACAACAGCCAACAATATGTTAATGTTTATCTCTTTTTAATAAGGCTATTGTTATTATAAGTTCTTATGATTTTACTAATTATAGGTTGCTATATAATTTATTGATGTAATCGAAGCTTAAGTAAAGCTTCTTAAAAAAACGGTTACAAATTCTAATTCTGTGAGGGGATTTTTTTTTCTAGTTATATATTCTTTTTCTTTCACTCTTAGATGTAAAATTAAATATAAATAGTTTATTTTAATGTACATAAGTTTATAGACGACAATACAACATATCAACGCAGTGGTAGGGAGTTACCCCCACTTAGGGGGCTGATTATATTTAAATTATTGTTGTTGTTTTAATTGGCGTTAAGTTACGCAATTCAACGTGTTATATGTTTAATTCAGGAAGAAAGTTCAGAAAGATTAAAAGTAGGGGACGTGAAGAAGACGAATATATAATACCTACGTACTTCAAAAATAATATAATTGCTTATAATTTTTTTGTCGTTATTAATACATTTATTTATTTACAACTCTCACCAGAAGAGCAGTTCCAATTGTCACTATATATTCTTTAAATTTACACCACATATTTTAAATATATGGGACTTGACCCACCCGAGGTTCGATCCCCACTCCAGGAAGTGAAATAAATATTTACGTTTATATCTCCATTTCTTCGCTCTGGTGTCTACGTAAAGCACGGCGTTGAGTTCTGCTCCTTAACACGCAATGCCTCCATAATTCGGTTCTTAACACTGTGTTCCCTGTGCCTACCCTGCTGTGTGCGGGATACAGCGTGAAGCTGGTTTAATATCTAAAAAGATCTTCTCTAAACAACACAAGTCGAGGTCAAATTGAACGTAAGTGTATAATAAATACAATAACGTCGCAGCCGGATATATCGTTCAATATCGAGGCCTTGATATACGTTTTGCCATTTCAATTGTATAATATATCTTTGACCTGCTGTAATATTTGCATAAACTTGTGGGCAAGTGTAAAATGAAATATATAGATACTAGTGGGCCCGGAAAATATAAGCCTAAATAATTAAAATAAGTTAAAAAATAATAATAAGTGGAGATTTATTATTAGAAAAAATATCTGAGTAACCGAAATGAACAAACAAAAGAAGTAAAAGTAACTAAAGGTAATTCTTAATATTAGAAAAAGTACCTAAAGTTAGCCGCGCGTACGTACTAAACATTTTGCTATATTAAATAATTATTAATTTTTGCGAACAATATTAAATAAAATCTCAAATGATTAAAATTACGATATTTTAAGTGTATAACATCGGTATAGATAACCGAACTGAGATAAATTAATTATAAGCAGCAAATAATTACATAAAAAATAATAGTAATTCGAAAATATATAAAAATTTACAAAACCATCAAAGTCATCTGCCCGTTCGCGTCGGTCATACTATACCACTCGTAGGCTAGGTCATTTGGAATCAGTGACATCTTAATTATTTATTAGTATGTTATACAGTAAACTATAATTTCCATTTAGATGAAATGCTAAAAGTGACTATTATATTTATTTTCATAAGGATGGATATCAAATTATAGAAATCATCTAATTTTTGTTAATGTATACAAATCTATATCGGCGCGCGCCATGTATGCGTTAATCAAACTCACTGTGGGTGACGTTTTCTTAAAACAACAAACTTTGCAAGCCGTTGCTTAGCAACGCGTAGCGACGATTGTTATTAACATGGCGGAATAAATTGCTTGTCAAATTAATTATTTTAATATATTGGTATATATCGAAAATATTACAAATATGAGAAAAAAAAAGTATCCTATGTTCATCCCGGGACCCTCAAGTATCTCTATATGAGTATTTTATCACAATTAAATTAGCGGTTTGGCCCTGACTGCGTAAAAGACAGACAGACAGACAGAGTTACTTTTGAATTTATAATATTACCTATATTATAAAGAATATATATAGATATAGAAATACCACAAAAGACCGAGCAAAGTGGAATAGGTTGAGTAGGCAGACCCTGGCAATACCCGGGATATAAGCCCAGAAGGAAGAAGATAGAAATATTTCACACGTGTTCAGGATCGTGGAACAGGGGTATAAGTATGTGACTAAATGCGACAGGTTAATTCGTTAAGTTAATTCGGAAAATGGAGAGCGGAGTGTCTTAGAGGCTTAAGCCTTAAAAAAATCTCAATTCGGCTACGTCTACCTTAAAAAAATCACAATAGGTTTTTAGTGATCTATAAGCATTTTGTTATAAAAAAAATTCTTAATGTATTTTAGATTGTAAGTGCATTATATTATAATGCTGAACCTACATTGAGCTGTTAAATGTATAATAACATATAAAAAAACCTCATATTTGGTAAATCTCCAAAATATTGGTTGAAATATTTTGGTTTTACTTTAAATATCTTAATTTACTAATACAAGCTTTTTACTCTCTTTGCAAGAGCGGGTAAATGTTAATTTATGAAAATAGTTGCTTCTCCTGACGACGTAAGTTTTTTATAAATGAAGTAATTTCACTTGTACAAATAACGTATTTTCTGGAAACTGAAAAAAACTGGAAACTCTTCAGATCTTTACACGTCAATTCAATGACAGATTATGAAAGCTAGCTTTAGCAATACAAAAAACCTATATCATTAAAATATTTCTCAAGTAAAATTCAATAAGAAAATAATAAAAAAGAATTTGAAAAGAACAACAGAAACTGTGCTAATTCAACACAAACCACCAAAACACTATTTACGTAATACATTTTATTACACACGTACAGACAGACGGACAGGCGCAGAAATTCATAATTAACAGAGTATTATCTTAATGGACCCCACATCTTATTGATGGATCAATCAATGCCCATGGTCCATGGCCCATGTCTTAATTGATAGATCCATTTCTAGTTTTAGTTGGCTTCGATCAAAGCTTTTTGTTCGACTTAGTTTTAATTGTATTGATATTTTGATCCGGGTCTACCTTTTATTACGGTGTATATATTTTTTTAAACTTAGATTGGGTATATGTAATTACGTAATATAGGTATATACCATTACAGCAATACCTACATTTTATTTAATTTTAAAAGAGAAAAAAATTCTGTTAAAAAATTTGGAGCCAGTCGTGGTGCAGGGGCACAAGATCTTCAGTCTTGTCAGTCAGCAGGTACGACTGTAAAAGTGACAGGTTTTTGGTTCGATTCCCTCTTCAGGAAATGAAATATATAATATTTTGATTTTCTCGCTCTGGTTACGAGGCAAAGCGCAGTGTTGAGTTCCGTCATTCAACAAGTATGGTCTCCAGAATTCGGAGGAAAGTGGGGAACGAAAGATTCTTAATGGGAACGAAGTGGCTTAAATAGTAGGTTAATATGTTCCCTCTGCCTACCCTGCTATGTGAGGGATAAAGCATGAATCTTAAAACAAAAAAAACTACATTTTACCAATTAATTTAAAATATAAAAATTGCATATAAGTTTCACATTTAAATGCCAATTAAATTCACACAACATATTAGCTATAAATTAAATTTTGTATATGATGATACAATTTTCTCCAACTCCTCACCACCCAGCTTCTACCGTACAACTTTAGCCCCTATCCCAATAGACTTACGGTCTCTTACCAATACTTCCTTTAGCTTCCCACGAGTTGATAGTAATAAATAATCAGGATCCAATAACATTGACTACATTAAATCAGGTTCCGGTACGATCAGTACTTTAATATCGTACGTGGTGATATATCGACGATATCGCGATAGTGGTGTAGTGATATAAATTATATTTAATTCCATATGTCGGTTGTATATCTAGCAAAGCTGTGAAATTGTAATAAATATTAAACTGAACTGCCGTTCTGTTTAGTATTGGGAATTGTTATTTTTTGAAATCGTATTACATTAATTTACTTTAAATATGGTTTTGACTTAAAAACCAGTAATTTAAAAAAAAACATGTGAAAATTATAATAAATTTTAAAAATGTATCTATAATTTTAGCTTTCTAAATAAATGAAATTTTTCTTCGATAATATTTTATTTAACATGATGTGTTAAGCACTTAGCTTTGTGTATTAAAAGCTCCTGAAAATCTCCTCCTCCTAATTATAAATGACAGAATTATTGTTAATATGTAGTTTGTTAAGTTGGTTGGACTATTTAATAATATTCCTTTTTTAATAAATGTGACTTTGCAATTTCATTTCCATTTAAACTTTAAGTAGCTTAGAGTGAGAGATGTCCAGGAAAGTACTAATTCATTTCCCCGAGTGGGAATAGAACGCACAACCGTCGCGGTACAGTCACACCCTTGTCCCTGTACCACGACGGAATCTATGTAATGAAGATTCACATTACATAAATATATATGTATTTCATATTTAATATTTAATGGACAAGGATCATGGATCAAGGGTGTGACTGTAACGCGACGTTTGTGGGTTCGATTCCCACTCGAGGAAGTGAAATATTTATTTACGTTTATATTTCCATTTCTTCGCTCTGGTGTCGAGGCAAAGTGCGGCGTTGAGGTCTCCGTTCCCCATTTTCTGCCTTAACACTAGGTTCCCACTGCCTACCCTGCAGTATGCGGGATACAGCGTGAAGCTGATATAATTGAAAAAAGATTTATTATCCATTGAATAACAAGCGAAAGTATATGATTAATGAGTTTCAACACATTAGGTACTTTGAACAGTGAAAATCGTGATTGGGCATATTATAACACCTGTTGAAAAAACCTTTTTATTTTTACTAATCTACTTAATTGTAAGCACGATTTTTACTTATATTCACCTTCAAATCCATGTCTATCAAAATAGAGCTCTTGACTAGTTATAGCCCACAGTTTTGTTTGCGTGGACTTTAATAAGTAAAAAATGTATTAATAAAAATATATGAGTTCGATGCCCATTCGAGGAAATTAAATATTATTTCTTAGTATTTTTATTTCTTCGCTTTTTAATATAACATGAAAAATTGTATGACACATCCTTTTTTTTGTTTCAAGCTAATTCTGCATACTATAGGCTAAGGAAACTTTGTGTTAAAACACTACGTTTCCCTTTTTTCCATCGAATTCTAAAGATATTGCGTACTGAGCGGCGGTTTCATTGTCTCAAGTGAAAATTGAATCTATAGCCATTGCGTTTACAATTGCACCCCTGCACCATAACGGCCTCAGTTACCTTTGCAAAAATAAACTAACAATTAATACTTAAATATTTAATATTGGCAAAACTGTATATTGCGTAATTTTTAAATATAATATTTGAATACACTAATTCGTTATTATAGCACAAAAGGAGTTTAAAAAAATTACATTATAAAGTCTTTTCACACTAATGGCATAGGACAAATCATGTCAATTACCCAACAATGGTTGTCTGATGCGCCACAACCTTGAGTTTGGATGACTAATATATAAATTAACCTTTGGAAATAGTGTCAGTACGGGAGGCATACTGTACGTACAGAACAGGCAGAGTTAAAATCCGTTTAGACTTTAGAAGAGCCTTTTGTCTCTTTTAATGAGATATTATATATCTAAAATATTGAAAAGTAGACACCCAAAAGCGGCTTCGCCCGCTTTATCTTTTAGTTATATTATACGTATTAAAAGTATTTACATAAACTGTAGTCTGTGTGTTATTCTGATATTATAAGCTGTGTTACTGTAAATCCGTTATGTAATTTTTGGAGAAAAATGAAACAAACATCCACCTTCACAAACAAACATTCACATTTATAATAATAATCATAAGAAAGTGATATTTTGTTCACTTTTTAATTTTCCATATTTGCTAGGATATATTTATTTACATAAAAATGGGTTCTCTAATTTGAGTTAAAAGTGTAGAAAGGAGCGTGTTACTACTAGATTACTTTACCTACACAGAAGATAAAACCTAACAAAAAGTGAACCTGGACAAAAAAATCGCATTTTTTTCGCATTTTATGTATAATACTAAATTCCTTTTATACTTAACTATAAAGTTATACCTTCTTTAGTTTAAAGTTGATAGAATTTTAAAAGGCAACCTCTTCGCTTCCTGGTCGTCTCTATTTAAATCAAGGTCGATTGTGAGTAAGCATTATAGTAACCCTGCCATACAAACGTCACGACAATAGTAGAGTCTAATGTCGTCACATTTTTCAATAATAGCATCATTTTATATGCAATAATAGTTTTATGTATAAACAATAAAAATCAGAATTTCTATTTTTTTTATTTATAAAACAAATAAATGTATTTTTTATATATTTGAAATATTTTTTTTATTTTTTTATTTTCTCACCTATTACTTACATGTAAATACCTTGTCGGATTCGAATCCATGATAGAGTTACTTAAAAATCCAAATAAAAACTAAAAAATGTAACAACGCAATAATGTGTTCCTTATGTTAAGTAATAATAATATTTATATATTTTTTTAATTGGTTGAAGTGAGTAATCATTAACAATTGATAAATTTAAATTATATTATTATTTTTAATTATATACATATTAATTTCAGTAATAAGACATTCAAGAGTTGCCATATCTCTTATAAATTTTGTTAAATTTCTATAATTATTTTATAATCTATAAAAAAATAAGAGCAAATTTAAAAAAAACATATCCTGGGTGGTCCACCGTACATTGTACAAGTGTACGCAATAATTCCTAGCTGTGCATAAAAATAAATATCAAACAAAAGATTTATTTCAATTACAAGTAATGAGCGTGAAAAACAATTATAACGCGACGGCGCGAGGCGGTGTTAAACAATCCCGCGGACGGCGATAGGCACCTTACACATTGAATGGACTAGATAAAAATATTTTTTTAGGAAATAAAGATATACTAAATATAAAATGCTATAGATAATAGAATCTTACTAATATTATAATTGTGAAAGATTCTGAGCATGGATGAATGTTTGTTTCACTAAGTGTTCGCGACAACGCGACGGCGCGAGAGCGCATCATCGGCCGTGGACTCGTCACGACATGTTTCTGACTGTTTCGTTCGGCAAAAGTTTTTGTTCGCGACAACGCGACGACGCGAGAGCGCAACATCGGCCGTGGACTCATCACGACATGTTTGAGACTGTTTCGTTCGGCAAAAGTTTTGAATGTTATTATTAGTGTTTTTCTAAATTAATAATGTTTTATCCTATATAAATAAGTAATTACATTAAATAATAATTATAAATAGATTTGGGTTCCGTTTTAGATAATAATTTTCGACTTTATATCGTATTTGTATAGTTGTACTACGATTTGCCGCGATAATCGCTTTTTATATAATAGTAACTTCCGTATAGTAAATTTTATTATTGATTATTGTTTATCATAGTTTTCTGTAGCTTAATAACACATTTATATATACCGTATGTTTGTGAATAATTAATGAGAGATGTTTTATCGTGATTACTTGTGTGAATTTCATCATACTTTTCGTGTTTTTCGTTGTTTCCTAATAGTTAATAATTTAATAGTA
>HE669370.1:39518-58890 GCA_000313835.2 Heliconius melpomene melpomene | reverse complement strand
TTCCGAAATAGTAGATAATATATAGTAAAAAAAACAACTAACATACTCGAGGCTAATCGTTAAAATTTGTGAGACAGACCAAAATATCAAATGCGAAAATATTTACAAACGTGCACCAACGACACCCGTGTGCTATTCCATTGGTTTCGTGTGCCACTGGATAATTCAATATGATGGCCATGGGTGCGCTATCACATTGCATTTCACTCTATGTTTACTAAATATCCCTATCACTTTTCTCCGCGAAATTATTTCCATCGGAACAACTTACCTCGGTAACTTTTAGCCCCGCTCTCCCCTACCTTTCTAAATAAGTAACCAGTATATAAATTGACATAAATCCTCTCGGTCGATTTACTGAAAGCTGAATGTAGCAAATTGAGTACATTTGGAGTCTACGTTCCACATTACCAAAAATAGGGCCAAGTAAAGCTTAAAAAAATACATATTTTTTCCTTTCATTTTTACTACGAAAATATAAATAAAAGGTACCAATATGAGAAAAATCTAAACATATCCTTATTTAGAAAAACATTCATTTCTCTTTCAAATAAAGAAAACTATTTGAATCGCGAGAGCTCCAATAGAAAAAAGAATATATATCTCTTGCTATTACCCTTGTAAATCCTACTCGTGCCTAAAAAGAAGCATATCGAACACTCAAAGCTTTTGTTTGTGATACGACGGAAACAATCAGAAACGACACGCATGAGGAAGAAATCTTATGATAGGCAGAAAAGATAGTTCTCTTGTTTTTACATATAGATAGGTCTATAATTATAATAACCAGTGAAACGATAATGCAAATATTAGATATTTCAATTAATCGAGTGGGAATCGAATCCACAACCTTTCGTGCTTACAGTAGCACGCTAGTAAATTATTACGTAATATAAATTCTAGTTATAATTAACTTAAATATGTTTGATAATATCTGAAATTCAGTTTAAGAGGTGATGAGTGTCGTAATTTATGCAAATTGTTGGCACTTGGGGAGAAAGATGAACTGGAATGGAAAATAATTTTCTGTAATGCCCTTCGAAGAATTAAGTGACTCCTTGGCTCGATTAAATATTTTATTCTGTGAGGGAAATTAAAGGTTGAAGATTTAATCAACATCAATATTATGTTATTATAATTTTTTCAGCTTTACGTAGGGCAGGCATAGGGAGCCTAATGTTAAGACACTCCACTCTCCACTTTCCTCTGTAATCAGTAGGCATTGTGTGTTGAATAGCGGAAATCAACGCCGCGATTTTGCTTTGACAGCAGAGTGAAGAAATGAAAATATTAAATATTTCATTTTCTCGAGTTGAAATAGAATCTATAACCTGTCGCGCTTACAATAACATGCTTGTGCCACTTCGCCAGGAGTTTAATAAACTTTTCTGATGGAAAATCGGATGAATTTAGATTTTTGTAATAAAATGTTACGTAGGTATATATTGACCAAATAGCTTTTAATAAAAACCCATATTCAATTATATTCAATATCAGCTCTGATTATATGAAATATTTTTAAAGATGATCTAAATATGTTTCCAAATAAAAATTACTTATGGTAGCTCTATTATAATGTGGACTGCAAATTCAATCAATTCCTAGTCCAGGTATAAGGGATCCTATCCTATCAAAAATAAATTCAATTCTTCGCATAAAACTCGTCGTCTTTAATAGGAATATGAAATAAGCTAATACGTCTTTACTAGGTTTGACTTTTTATAATTTAGAGTTTCCCAAAAGCTATTGATATTAATACGTATGTCATCGAGTATAAATATATTTTATTTCTTTTTTTCAGCTTCACGCTGTATCCCGCATGTAGCAGATCAGGCAGAGGGATCCTAATATCATGACACTTCGCTTCCCACTTTCTGCCGATTTCTGCAGGCATTGCGTATTGAGTAGCGGAACTAAACACCGCGCTTAAAATATTTAAAATGTAACAGTTTTATAAAAATAGAAATTCCAACGAAAATCTATATTAAACTTTGCATTGAAATTTTTATCGTTCCACTACAGTCTGTCTATAGAACAAGTGGCAATTCATCAGTTCCTTCCATCTATCATTGTCGCGTCGAGAAGCGCAGCGGCCTTGCGAACGATAAGGAACCCTAGTGGCCCAATGTACCAAGATTAATTGAACTAACTTCAATACGCCTCTAGGGGTTCTTTGCACTGGAGTACGAGTTGCTTGCAACCTTCAGTTTAAATAGGATTTCTCTTGTTGTGTTTAATTTCATTTTTAGTTTCTTTTAATATCAATATTGGTTTATACGAATTAGTCCCGAGTTTGATTCTAGCTTGAGGTAATGATAATATTCAAATTAATTTAAAGTTCTAAACACCAATACGCAAGGTCTTGGTTGCGGTCCTCGCAGTTTGATCGGGAATTGAGGAACCAAATTTAATAACGTTAAGTTTTCTCTGTCTCAGATTCGTAAAAACAGTAATCAGTATATTTCTAATATTCACTTTTATCCAATAAATTCTTCGGGATTGTCGGAATAAATAGGACACACAGAAATAACACTAATGTTATGATAGGGCTTCTCATAATATATGCATATATATGTATATACCAAGTTAATATAGAATTCATCTATGATTGTTTTACTCTATTTCTTTTTGTTATAAAAAGTTCTAAATATTCAGTGTTTGAAATAATTTTAATAAAATATTTCCTTCTTGCAATAGCCACCATGTTGGAATGACAGATCAGATTACAAAGCTGTAACATGGACTTTATATCATAGACATTTATGGACATAGATAAATATTTCTTAGATATGTATAAACAAAATGCGGCATTAATCCTGGTTAAACACCATGTAATGTCTCTTAATGGACCGCAAGTGTAAAAAGAAATACTTACCAATTGCTAACTTTATCTACTTCGTAGTAGGTAAAATATGAATAACGATAAAATAATGAAAGTAAAATTTATATATTATTTTTCAGTTACTGAGTGACTGACACACATAGCACAGTGGAACGCTCATCTTAAGCACGAAGGTTCCTTGGGTGTGGCAGTGGCACTAATGTAGGATTTCTCGAAATTCCTGAGGGAAGAGGAAAGTTTGAGCTCCAATTAGTCTAATGCCTGTATTCATAAATATCGATTTCGAGATTTCGTTTTCACTTAAAAATATGTAATTTATGAATGAAAATGGTATCTTAAGATAAATCTTGGAATTGAGAGCAGTTTATAAATACGGGCCTTACTATAAACTAAAAAAAGACGTAGCGAAGAATGGAATGTCTTAACAACAAGGTCTCTTCGCTCACCCTTCTACCTAGTTGAAGCGTTTACCTAACAAATTCTATTATTTCAATAAAAACAAAACATAGCATTATATACTATATCTATAAAAACTTTCTGAGCCACTTAGTTAAGCCAATTAACGCCAACAATCGACCTTTCCTCTGTATTTAGCATTACCTTATTAGCCCGTACTCCCTTAATAAAATATAACAAATCTTAAAGAGAATTTTCAATGAATAGTTAATTTTATAAGACTCTCCTTAGAAAGAAGCTGAAATGGCTTAGAAGTTAATCCACTTATTCTCGTACACGTCTCAGAGCGTCGGCACAACAACTTCATGTTTAATGAGCTTTATCTTCGTACCTTAGATGCTATAAGAGCCGACAATATAATAATATGTTGAATAGTGATTCGAATATAATATGTATTTGCCTCTATATAAGACAGCGTACACGTGCCTGCATTTCTATACATTTTGTAGATTATTTTGTATTGCAAATATGCTTTAATTTCTCTTCCTTTTGTCTATACAAGCTTTGTGAAGGAGAAATGTAAGTCGTAATATTATTTATGATTATTAGCAAGCTATACGCTATTATGATGTTATTGAAATGGATCTGACCGAATGTGGTCGTCAACGATTCAAATCCTACTTGGAGAATATATCAATTATTTTTTATCACAAAAACATATTATAAAAGTAATAATTGCCGCAAATTGCACGGAAAGAGACGAAATATTTAATGCATATTTTTAGTGATTAAAGTTATTTTAGTACGATTTTTACAATTTTGTATAAAACATTACGGAATAAGAACTCAAAACACGTATAAAACAAAGTAATATATTGCAAATGTAATAATTGTATATCTGAACTGTAGAATATTGGTCGTTTGGACTATCGTACAACCACATATCTGCGTTTAGTGCTGCAACCGTGGTCGAGCGCCAAATTATGTGTTGGAATAGAACAATTGAAAGTGATTTATTAGTGCCATTTGTTATGCACCGATATGGACCAATGGAATTTAATATAGAACTTATAAAATTAGAAACCCTTTTAATATATAAATGCGTGTTTCTAGTGTAATTGTTATTACTACATAAAATTCATAGAAATTAGAATAAGATACCTTATACCAGAAAAAAAAAAGACCGTGCAAAGTGGAGTAGGTTGAGTAGGAGGGCAGACCCTGGCAATAGCCGGGATTAATGCCAGGAGGAAGAAGACCTTATACCGTGATTAAATCCTAATCTAAGGAAACGGGTAAGGTAAAATGCTATGTTAACTTACGTCTATATGCTATATCTCGTACCCAAATCAAAGATAGAAAACGGAGTGTTTTGACACTACCTCTACCTATCACACTAAATACAGGATAAACCGTGAAGCTGAAGCTGTTTTCTCAGATTAGTTAGCCAATATATAACTATGCAAGTGACGTATTGCTAAGTATAACATAACCTTGAAAATAGTAGGAAGCGTCTGTAAAAATATGTTACCATTTACATAAATGAATAGAATAATTAAAACAGAAAATACCCAGCTCGTTTTTAAAATAATTGATATACAAACGACTGTTATATTTAAAATCTATACTAATATAATAAAGCGGAAGAGTTTGTTTGTTTGTTTGTTTGTTTGAACGCTAAGATCTCTGGATCTACTGGATCGATTTACTTTGTCTTTGTTTTGTATGAAAGCTGCATTCTTCAGAAGTGCTATAGGCTATATAACATTACATTACACATATATACTAATAAATTAAAATACTTTCTAATTTGACATGCAATTTATTCTGCCATGTTAACCGTCGTCGCTACGCGACCGCGTTCGTTACCGCGTCATTTTGATATTCATCCTTATGAAAATAAATATAATAGTCACTTTTAGCTTTCATCTAGATTGAAATTATGTTTCTATAGAAATTATATTCTTATATTTCAAGCAGGCGTAGCCGCGTCCGGGTCCGCTAGTATAATATATAACTACAGCAAAATTTGCAAAGGAAGCAATAGTGTATAATGTCCAAAACTAACAATGTTCGAAATGATCGCTCTAGTGATGCACATCACTCGACAGGCAGAACGCGTGACGCGCTCATGCGGTAACTTGACCTAGCTACATTTTGTTATTATTTAATCTACCAAAACGTCGACTTAGGCATATAATTTTATTTTTAAATAGCAAAGGATAAATCGATTCTTAATTAACATTCCGGACTAAAAGAGTGGGGCCTGAGTTCAAATTATTTTAATTATCCTTAAGTACTTATATCCACCAAGAACATGGCATCAAAGAGCAACTATCAGGTCTTGTAGAAACCCGCATACTTAAGTTCTTCAGTCACATCTCCAGAAAAGGAAACGAATCCATAGAGCGGCTCGTGGTACTAGGCAAAGTAGATGGTACGAGACCAAGAGGTAGAATACCCATGCGATGGACTGACCAAGTAAAGTCAGCTGTGGGCGGTAAATTACATGAGTGCACGTTCGTGATTACATGAGTGCGAGTTCGGGTTGACTGGAAGAGATCTCTTCTAGAGATAAGTCCACCGTTGTGTATGTCTTTTCTTAATGTATGTTTTATTCTGTGTTAATTTAGTGCAATAAAGAATCTTAGTGCACTAGAATGGCGACCAACAGAAAGAAATGGCGTGAACCTGTGGCAAGAACAACGAAAGCCAAAACGTACGTGATGGCCACGACCGCTCTGTCAAGAGCGTAACGACTGAGAAGAAGAGACTGAGAAGAGATAGACATATATCCAATATATCTTTAATATTTTATTAATATTTGTAGCAGCAGTGCCTACTATCATCTAAACATATTACCGAGTTTACTACAAAAGTACCTTTGAAACTTACAGGTAAGATTGCCATCGATATAGTTTGCTTCGATTGTTAATATTAAATGAACTGAGATGTATAAATATTTACTGTGCCGTCCTAATAGGGTCTGCAATGGAATTCTTCCATTAGGATTCTGAGGCTCCTTAATAAATCAATAGAGGGATAAAAAGTTATTTGTTTTATAATATTGTTTTATATAAAAAAAAGCGTTACTTGACGTTATTGTAAGAAAATTAAGAATATTGTTTTTTCTTTTTATGTTTACACATCTAGAGAATTTAGTGACAAATCACTGTCGTTTCGTTTTCCCCTAAAAGACCGGAGAGAATGCGTTTTTTTTATTTTAATCTTTTTGAATTATTATACTACGTTGTACGCAAATGCTTGCATTCATTAAAAATATCTTAACTTTTACTTAATGTTGTTATAAGAAGATTAATAATATTGTTATATTTGTCATGTTTAGACATCTGGAGAATTTAGTGACAAATCACTTCCACTTCGTTTTCCTCCTTTTATAAACCCCACGAGACCGGGGAAAATATGTATCTTTTTTGGTTTCAATCTATTTGAATGATTATACTACGTTGTCAAACGCTTGTATTCCTATATCAAAATAATATTTTTCACATTTACTTTGTTTGGTGAGAAAATAAAATATTGTTTAATTAAACTGCATTTCGTCTTAATCGTACAAATTATATATCTTCTTTAAACTTACCTAAAGAGACTTTATTAATCTGTTACTAAGCCCAGATCTTGTCACAGAGAAAACTCGCTGAACTTCTTGCCGATACTCTAAGTCCTAAACTAACAAACTAAAACCAGAAATCAGTGTAGCAAACAGAAACTTCGCGCAAACTGGGACATTTGAGGACCACAAATCATTATTTATGACCAAACAAATTCGGATGAAGATAACGCCAGGCCAGTTTAAATATCCTTTGCAACGACTGCGCCTTTATAGCTTAGCTAATGGTATTATTGTACGGCTTCGGATAACAATTATTGTTTTTATTATAATAAATTTATGTAATGTTTGTTTTGGTATTAATGAAATGTAACTATGGGGCAAAGGTTGAGGTTCACGCTATAGCGTGACAGCAAAAAGGCGGGATAGAAAAGCGGGATACATACCGTATATAGTGTAGGCAGAGGGAACCTGGGAAGCTAGTATTACGACACTTGCACAAGCGTGCAATTGTAAACGTGACGATTGTGGTTTCGATTTCCAGGCTTTCTCTTTAAGTACTACTCTGCGCCTCGAAGATTACAAATTTCAATTTCCTTTTGCTCCTCGTCATTAGGAACATCTAGACGCTTAAATAAATGATGATAGTATTAATAGCATTCATCAACATCTACATAATAATTTCACGAATAAATCATTTTGTTGAACAGATGCTAAAGATGTTGAATTATTTTTACCGACATTATTTAACTTTATAAGCCTCTTATAATTATACTATTTGCATCATGAGGTCATCGCGATGCAATAGATATTACATTACTGTGAACGCGGCGGTGGTAGCTTCGATGTCTACTCGGGGAGGGGTTGTTAAAATCAGCTTCACGCTGTATCCCGCAAACAGCAGGATAGGCAGAGGGAACCTAGTGTTTGGACACTCCGTCACCCACTTTGCGCCGAATTCTGGAGGCATTGCATGTTGAGCGGCACAACTGAACGCCGCGCTTTACCTCGACACCAGAGGGACGAAATGGAAATATAAATTTAAATACCTACTTATTTCACTTCCTCGAGTGGAGATCGAACCCAGAAACAGTCGCTTTTGCAGTCACCTTTTGTCCCACTGCGCCACGACCGGCCTAGTGAATACTAGGCCTAGGTCTGGGAGTGAAGCTAGAAATGACAATTATTTGCATAATTTAATAGTCCGTTAGCTATTTATTGGGTTCCATGCCCAACAATGTCCACTTATGTTTCAAATTATTTAGAACAAACTAAAAATTTCAATCTAATTTACTATATAATTTGCGCTTAATCACAAAATTACCGATTTTACTCTTTTAATACAAGCTTGTTTTAGAAACTCCTAACAATTAAAGTTTTCAATATAACTTTTGAAAATTCCGATTGCAACATCGAATTCCTCTATAGTTAACTTAAGCTTTGTTATCTTATTTTTAACGACCGAAATTCCTTCGAGTCTTGCCCATTCTACGTGATTTCGGTAAAGTTCACTTTTATCAACTGGCACGTCTGAAACTCGTAATCGTAAAAATTTGTAGTCACGGTTTTAAAAGTTGGAAATGTATTATTTTTTCATATGATTCCTTTTCCTTTTCTGCTGCGCCAATTAAAAAGTAAGCGACTTAGGTATATTACATTATGTATACAAAATGTATTGTACTATAAAAAAAATAATACATTAAAATTTATCTTTTGACTAAAAGAGTGATTAAATATTAATAGATTTTTTCTTAATTTGTAAAAGTTTAAAACGTAGAATAATTTGACTTTGTTTGCATACCCTGCACATTTTCAACCTCTTATGTGCAGAAAACATGAAGAAATAATAGCAAAAATATTTTTGCACAATAAAACATTCTAACCTGTCTAAGTAGTCGCCTACTGCGAACACCACGGGCAAAAGTTCACGCATCATTTTCCCAAAAAACAACATTGAACCCACTCAACAGAGCGACAAAAATTAATTGGAAATAATTTATTAATTGTGCAATTATTTAAGAGGACAGGACAGGTAAACCATCCCCAGAAAACTAAGTTAAGCGTCCGCCGTCGCTTGCGTAGCTCATTCATATTCATGGGTAATTAAAACAAATGACTACAGAAATTAATATCTAGACTGGTCCAAATGGAGGGCTCAGAGTAAACAGATTATCGACCTTATTTAATTACCACCGCCCCGCCATGTCGCCAGTTTTTTTAGATCTTTTTTGCCTTTATTTATATTGAAATATGACCTTTGAATTTGCTAAATAAGACATAAAGCGTACAAAGGAATTGAAGATTAAAGAAATATAATTTCAGTAATTTATATAAAACTAGCGGATGCACGCAGCTTCGCTTGCTTATTTTGGGGGGGAATTCTAATAAACCATGAAACATGTGTTCAATGAAATATTTTTAAGAGTCTAAATTTCAAATTTTATAAAAATCGGTGGCGATTTAAGAATTTTTCCATACAAACTTTCAACTCCTATTTCACCCCTTTAGGGTTAAAATTTTTCATAATCCCTTTTTAGTGGATGTCCAGATTACGAAAGTAAACATCTGTCCAAATTTCACGTTTCTACGCACAGCGGTTACGGCTGTGCGTGCGTCTTACCTCAGTCAGTGAGGACAAGTCCTTTTATATATATAGATAATATTTTAATTATGTTTTAAGAATATATTTAAGAAGGTAGAATATATGAATAATTTCATTATGATGATTGTTAATTGTTTAAATATTTTACAAAACAAAGTTAAGATATTCTTGAGAAATAATATTGTTATTCAATATATATTTCGACTATGCATATTTCATCATTTACGTTTAGTGTACGATATGGAAAAGTTTTATGGTTTATTGCTACAATCGTATTTATTTCAGTGAAAAATCATACAATAACAACAATAAATTATTAATAAGCATAATTCCTCCATATGATAAGAGATTCAGTGATAAAACACTCGATTAAGTGTCAAAATTATAAAAATAAAGAAATGTTTATACCTAAAGCGATGTAAAAAATGTAAAATGCGAACTCCAAAATAGTAAAGGCCTAATGTAGGTTAAATAAAGAAAAGCTATTATTACTAAATCACTATTTTTCAATTTCCAAGTACTATATACCACGATTACAATACTGGTTACGTAAAATGTCGCGATAGCGTCGCCTTATTACACAACTTCTTGATAAAGCGCGCTACGGGCTGTATGTAAACAATTGCGTACTGGAACGAAAACTTTTGTTTGATGAGATGTTAATTTCTCTAATGTTAGTCTTATATATTTGGCTATTTTATATCTTTATGAAATCCAAATTAGAATCTCGTGAGGTTTAAAAATTTTGATTTATTTTTATTTCCTACAAATACAACAGGCATATAGATTGGAACATATAGTTTTTTTGTTTTCAAATTTAACGCTGTACTAGGCTAGGCAGAAAAAACTTATTGTCAAAACACAATGTTCTCCGCTCTCGAATTCGTCTTAACAGATCATCGAAATAAAAATAAATTTCTGTCAACGGTAGAGTTCGAATCTACAACAACCGTTTATATCGTCTAAAATAAATTAAAAATACACAGTGCTCGTGATTTTCTGAAGAAAATATTAAATATTTCATTTTTCTGTGGGAATGGAACCCAGAACCTGAGGCGCACTCACGCGCTTGTGCACCTGTGCTACAACTGGTCTCTATTTAGAAGTATAACTAATAATGTATTTAAAAAGTCCGGAAGTTCCTCGTACGACGTACAAAACGTCGTCGTCTCGAAACCCAAATACTACCTCCATAAAATATAAAGAACCAAATATGTGTCACTTTTCCTTTATATAGGTACTTAAGATAAAGAAAATAATAGTTTCTTTTACAATACAAAATGTTTTTATTTGACTTAATTTATTTATAGTTTTTTACAGAATTCGTATTAAGTAAAGGTTAATCTTAATAGAGCGGGAAGGCATTTGTTATTGAATTGTTTACAACCTTCAAAGCCCTTCATGTTTTTGTAAAAACATTGGTTTTTCTTTACGGAACCACTTTTAGGAAGAGGGAAATGCATCTTAAGTGACCTTAAAACGCATTCATTTCGTTACGGATGGTTTCTTTAGATTGTGCGCAGTTAATGTTAAAATTTATTTCAGAATTACTATTTTATTGGGTAGAGTACGAGAAATAGGTGTTGTAGAATTTTTTTTATATTTATTTCTGAGGTAAAAATCTAGGGTCTCTATCCTTTACTCTCTGAAGAAAGATAGGTCGCATGGTAAAATATAATACATCTACCAGATGTACCTTCATACAAAATATGTAGATTTTCATATAAAATATAATTATAAATAATATTTATGAAATAAAATAAAAATATTATTCTGAATTGTATTTGAATTCAAATCATATTGTATCTGCTGTAAGATTGCTGTATAATTGCGTCACACTAGATATAAATACTAATATATATATACGTAAATAACTAAATTTCTACGACACGAAAACAGCAAATAAATAATAAGTAGGTAATACGCATATCGTTATATAGAATCTTCGTTTAGCGTCTAATTCGTGACAACGTATGTAATTATTATGTACATTTCTTATGTCACGTCGTTCAACCAATTACGTAATATGTAACCATATTGTAATACGAGGCCATTTTAATAATATATGAGAACATGGTAATACAAGAGAGACAGAGAAAACCTGGTGCCCTAGTGTTAACCACTCTCCGCCGAATTCTGAAAGATTTTTTGATAATGACTTAGAATATATGTATTGACTCTATCATAGTGTATTTAGACTTACTTCATGTAGGCATATAATGATGAGCTTATAAAAGAATATATTTTCCAAAATGTAGAAAATGCTTAAAGATAACAACAAAAAGCAGTCCAGATTTGTTGTAATCATTTATCATTTTTTTAACAGAACGATATAATACCTGCCATTACAATAAGCCTTATAAATTTCGGTAGTTAAGTCGAAGTCGTTTCACATTTTGACTTGTCGAATTACTGTTTTACCATAAAATATAGGCTCCACCTTGTTTCCCAATACCGAGCAAATATTTCATTTTCTTCTTAATCTTTCTCAATAACTTTCAAAACGCAAGAAATGTTTCCAGCAATTTATAATATATATTGTAAAATTGTAAAAGAGAAGTTTGTTTTTTCATTTTTCTGGTTCCGTACCTGAAAAGGAAATAACAGAACCATTATAGAATCACTTCATTCTCCGTCAGTCCAACTGTTGATACAAAAATACGAGTCGTAATTCGTAGTAACCACGACTGCTAGATGAGTCTAAATCGTACATATGTCAATAAAAAAATATCATTTAATTTTTCCATAGATTAACTATACGGGTGCTGGATTCGTAAGGAGCACATAGCAACTCCTGGGACTTGTGACCCAAGTGCTGTCAGAACACCTCATCTCCGACCTAATCTTACCAAATAACACTAATAAAACAACCTAAAATGTATTATCAAAAGGATTAAACAATCCTTTTGATAATACATTTTAGGTTGCCTATTATGTAAATAATCTAAATGATATTGTATGAAATACGAGCAACTAAATTATTCAATGACATTAATTTAAGCTAAAAGGTCACTACGATTAGGTTCGGCAGAGATGTAATCCCTTAAGCTTATATATAATAGAAGTGATATATAATACTAGCGGACGCGCGCAGCTTCGCTAGCGTATTTAAGGGTGAATTCTAATAACCCATGAAACATGTGTTCAATGAAATATTTTTAAGAGTCTAAATTTCAAATTTTATAAAAATCGGTGGCGATTTAAAGATTCTTCCATACAAACTTTCAACCCCTTATTTGCACCCTTAGGGGGTAAATTCTAGAAAACCATGAAACATATGTTCAATTAAATATTTTTAAGAGTCTAAATATAAAATTTTATAAAAATCAGTGGCGATTTAAGAATTTTCCCATACAAACTTTCAACCCCTTATTTGCACCTTTAGGGGGTGAATTCTAGAAAACCATGAAACATGTGTTTAATTATATACGTTTAAGAGGCTTAATTTCAAATTTTATAAAAATTGGTGATGATTTAAAAAAAACCTATATAAACTTTCAACCCCTTATTTGCACCCTTAGGGGGAGAATTCTAGAAAATGATGAAACACGTGGTCAATTAAATATTTTTAAAAATCTAAATTTCAAATTTTATAAAAATCGGTGCCGATTTAATTTTTTTTCCATACAAACTTTGAACCCCTATTTCACCCCTTTAGGGTTAAAATTTTTCAAAATGCCTTCTTAGTGGATGTCCAGATTACGAAAGTAAACATCTGTCCAAATTTAACGTTTCTACCATGAGCGGTTACGGCTGTGCGTGCGTCTTACCTCAGTCAGTGAGGACAAGTCCTTTTATATATATAGATAATAGAAGTGAGGTCTATTTGAATGCGAATAATGAACGTGGCCCGTCTATTCTTATTTCCTATCAATAATTGATAATAAGCCTAAAGTACAGTTTCTTATGGTACTGGAAATTTAATATTGAAGTTAATTAGGTTTTTGCATTAGCTTTGGGAAAACAGTCTTCTGAAATACTAAATTTCTGATATTATATATTGCGAAGGCTGTCAGTTCTTCAGGGAAACAGCTATGAATATTATTCTATGGCGTATTATTATTATACACACCATATATGGTAAATCATAGTAAACCTTACTTGACAGTATTATTAAGTTAATGCCTTAAATGTAATAATAGATACTGTAATTATAATATGCTGCTTAATACAGGCGGTAGGTAGGTATTAAAATTATCGTTACTCCTTAGTAAATGACGTACTGAGACGTGTATCCTCGATCTGGGCTTCCTTAAGTACTGTAAAAAATGAGTTAAATTTGTGAAAATTTTAAAGAGGCCCTAGTGGTGCTGTAGCACAAGTGTGTGACTGTAAACGCAAAGATTGTGGGTTCAATCGGTGTGGAAGGGGAAGGAGGGGAGGGGAAATGGATTTTGGTTTATGAAGGTTTTCATTTGTTGGCTCCAGGTACAATGTACAGCATATGCTGGAGACAGTGGGAAGCTGAAAAATAAATAAATATAAATCATTTTATTTCATAATTCTCAACTTCTCAGAGTCTCGGACTCAGTAAAACCAATAAACCTTTGCTATTCAACCACGTTTTATTCTAGAACAGCCGCCATATTCCTGGAAATTCAATAAAAAAGTGGGATTGATTCAAGCTACAATTCACTCCCGAATATAATGAAACGGATTCCCTTTGGAGGCCCTTTCTGTTATGCTATTTACATTTATATGAAACATAAATGGATTTAAGGTTTAATTTTAGTACAAAGAAAAGCCTTGCCTCTTTATTTTATATTACTGTAATAAAAATAATATTTGATCAGTTTCACGCTGAATCCCGCATGTAGCAGTGGAGGCAGAGGGAGCTTAGTGTTAAAACACTACGCTCTTCACTTTCCACTGAATTTGCCGCACTTTTTGCCTCGATTTCAGAGCGAAGAAATGAAAATATTAAATAGTTCATTTCTATTTACATGCTCGAGTTTCCGCGACACGACTGGCCGCAAAAAAATATTTCGTAAAATCAGTATATTATATACTGATTCTTATTTAATTACATAAAACATAAGTACCTTCACAAAGAAATAAACTTTGAACTGGACTTGTGTCAGTGGCCTTTTAAAGAAAAAGGAACTCGAGTGAAATTAGTTTCTTCTCCCCTTTGGTGTTGCAATGTATTGGATAGTTGGGGAACTGAACTTTTTTGCTTTATTTCTACAAACTATATGTGGATATCTATTAGTATGTTAACAGCGCTTTTTAGCAATACTTAAACAAATGCAACATTATTTTTGTTTAGTGTTAAAACACTCCGTTCCTATTAAAACACTTTCATTCCCCACTTTCCGCAGAGTTCTGTAATCACTGTATGCCTAGTCACTGAGTAACGGAACTTAATACTGTGTTTTGTCTCGTTAATATAGCGAAGAAATTATAATATTAAATATTTCATTGAGTGGGAATCGAACCTCGTGTTTATAGTCGCACATATGTGCCCTTGCACCAGGAATGGCCTCATGAAGTTATTTCTCTGTTAAAATGTGATAAAGATGTGAGAAGTATGTAGTAATTTCATAAAATAATTAATATTTTATTTATATAAAGTACGCACTTTAAATGTAATAGGTATAATACGAGGCATTACGAATTAAAGGGCCAATTTTATGCTTGAGAAAAATAACTGTTTACGACAAAGAATAAACTGTTGTTTGTTTAACTAACCGTATCCAGCGCGATTTGTTCTTGTTGATATATTTTCTTTAATATTTTATATAGAAAACAATGTTCTAGGAAATCATTTTGTGAAAGTAAAATGAAATTGTTGTTTTCTAGAACAATATATCAAATATCATTTTTCTATGAAAATTATTTACTAAGATGAATAGGTAAAATTTATTATTTATTATAAATATTTATATTTATTTAAATAATTAAAATAATACGGACTGTATTTGGGTCTATAAAACTTTTGAAATCAATTCTTAACTATTTTTTTTGTAATTTTTTTTCTTAATTTTTATTAACACAAAGAAAAAAAATAACAAAATTATATTATTATAGATAAGTGAAATTAGCTTAAAAATGTCAATTAAAACTCTCTTAAGGTTTCTCATAAAAAGATTGCCAACTGAAAAATTTTGTAGTCACGTAACAAGTCTACTTAGCGGATTAATACGTTTATGTAATTTTTAATTACTATACGGAACCTTGGATAAAATATTATAGTTTTATTCTTTGCCAGTTTGAAATATATATTTAAATAGCTTTCAAAGGAAATAAAATTAAGGTACACCTTGTAACTGCTCAAGGTGTTTCCAGGCATGCACAGTGCATAAAATAGAATACATGGCAGACTTTTATATGGAGCTTACAATTTTACGTTGAAACTTTTATGGAAATGCAAATGCTGTTCACACTTGAAAGTATAGACATTTTACAGTACTAAAGAAACCAGGTTTTCTGAGAGTGTGTAAGTTTTCTTTTACAAAAATATTATATCTACTGCGCGAGTAATATGAATATGTTATACTTATTTAAGTAAATAATTATATATTTGTTTGTCTAAAGTCTTTTCATATTAAATAAACATACATTTTAAAATAGAGAATTGGTCCTTACTTCTAAGGTTTCATGACCGTTTCAATTAGAGGTACAAGTAAGTTCAACTGAATTTTATATTTTTAACTCGTATGTATTTTAAAATTAATATTATTTCAAATTAATATCGATATTGTAGCAATATATTTTACTTTTCGCCTTTTACTAAGTAAAAAGTTATATTTTATACTAATATTGATACAACTACTTACTATAAGCAATAGCTCAAGAGAAATGATCGAATGAACAAAATATATACAACTTTTTAAATATTATTTAATTAAGCATCACGGTGCCAATACAAGTACGTGTATGCATATGTATGTAGGAGAATATCGCAAACCGCAAAGTGCGAATTTTAAAATCATTTTCACTTTATAAATTGATTCTGTTTAATTATTTCGTAATATAATTGCCTGATTTTCATATTTAATGAAGTATGACACTCTTATGCTGATTCCGATATAGTTCACTCCTTTTGGTCGAAACGAGTCAAATTAATAATTAAATATAATTACCACAACGATTCTCTTATTAATTAAAGTGGTTAACGTTAAAATATTTTCGTTTAAAACATTTTAAAGAAATTAAAGAAATTAATTACATAAAAAATTGACAAATTAATTATAATCTGACTTTTTAACGATTGGCGACTTTAATTATTAAACCGGAAGCTTCAGATTCAATCCCCACTCACAGCAAATATCCATTTATACAGTGTCACGTAAACTTCTATTTATATATTACTAGCAGGCCACACGCGGCTTCGCCCGCTTAAACTTATTGTTATACAAAATCTTTACATAAATTGTGCCTATGTGTCATTCTGACGTATAAGTTAAATTACTGTAAAGTTTTATCCAAATCCGTTCAGTAGTTTTTGCGTGAAAGTAGAACAAACATGCATGGCTGTACCTACTACAGTTCAAGTGTACTTTGCAGTCGGATAAAAATAAAAAAAGAATTAAGAATGTACATTATGACTCAGTTTCTCAAATCTTCAGACTAATCTCATGATATCAAACTATTTGGTTTTCTCAATTTCTTATCGTGAAGATAAGAAGGTTGCTGAAATGGTAAATTTACATAAAACACATATTTCGACACAAGACAAATATCTATTTCTATTATTATATATATTTTATCGTTATTCGTATTATTAGATTTTTATTTATTGTTATTATATATAAAATATATAAATCAACTAGTATATTGAGCATGATTGAAGTAAAAAGTCATAGATATTTGATTTAAATAAACATACTTTTTTACATCACACTTTTTCCCGCTCATAGTAGAGTAGGGACAAAAAACCCTCTTACCCCCCAACTTTTACAAACATTGCTTGTTAAGTGTCCGAACTCTACTTCTCGAGTAAAATTGAACAGACGCTATGTGACAAACCCACGGTAGCCTCAACAACGATTCTGGACAAATTAGCCCATCACCATTAACTTCATACCACCTCCTCTACTAATGCGGTTAATAGAATACAATATATTATATTATATGATAAGGGTATCTAAATAATACATGAGTAGATATTATATGAATAATATAACGCTATACTCCGATCTAAAGGGAGAATGAGCTTGTATCGAAAATTAAGATATTTCTTAGGTATGAATAAAAAATACGTTGAGTACTGTTAGCCAATATACAATATTTTATAGCAATTGAAAAGAAAAATTACAATTTTCTATTCAAATGATTTACGAGAACACTTACTTGTATGTGAAAAATAACAAGCAAATTGAATATATATATATAGTATTAAATCTATCTTTTATTTTTCATTAGAACTTGTTTACGCCTGGAGAGAACGTCGATAGTTTTCCAGACGGTTTTTATCTTTTATAATAATATACACTAATGATATAAACTAGCTGCACAAATCATACTCAACCGGAGATTGAACTTTCCAGTGGAAAACTTTTGAAATTGACAGGACACGTCTTCATGTCCATAATCCAAGCTAATCCTAATATTTCTAAAAACTTTTAAGAGCATATGACGAATTTAGTAGATGAAGAAGTCAGTTGGGAGATTAGTTTTAATGTATACAACATGTGTGAGTGTAATATTTTATAAATTAATAAAATTTATATATAAGTAAATAACTTTTTGAGTTGCCTTCATAGTACACATGTGTAACTGAAGGCGCGACGGTTGTGAGTTCGATCCCTAGTCGGGAGAATGAATTATATAGATCGAACCCAGAACCGCCGCGTTACAGTCTCACCCTTGTGCCCTTGCGCCATAACGGCCTCAAATATTTCTTTATGTATATAAATAGTTTATATTTAACTTTTTTTTAAATAGTGCTTTCTATCAAATTAATATTTTAAAAATATTATCCATTTATGTATGTCTGTATGTTTTAATTATAAAAGAATATTTTGAAATTGAGGCCAGTCGTGGAGCTGGGGTACAAAATATGACTGTAAAATCGACTGGTTGTAGGTTCAATCCCCACTCGAACAACAAGTTAAATATTTAGTTAAATGTATATTTTCATTTCTCTTATCTGGTGTCGAAGTAAAGCGCGGCGTTGAGTTACGCTACTTGACATGCAGTGCCTCCAGAATTCGGCGGAAAATAGGGAACGGAGTGAACACTAGGTTCCCTTTGCCTACCAAGCTATGTGAAGCTGCTGTGACAACGTAAAGCTGATCTACTTTGATTTTATTTTAAAATTAGTCAAGGAAAGACCCTGAATGACTATTTTATAAACATTTATTCAGGCAAACTAAATTATTATACAACATTTCGAAACGATGGTCTGACAATGACATTACTTGTATAATAATATATGTACATTATTAACATTCGAGTAATAACAGAAAATTATGCTAAACAATGACCACCGACCTCGCTCCATGCGTAACCAGGGGCAATTCCGGTAATTAGCATATGTCTTATGCCTTGTATTTATTAGTGGTGGTGATTTGCCTGTAAATGGTGATTATAATGTGGTATCTTTATTAAGATGGTATGATTTTTTTGGGATTGGGATTAGAACATTTTTTTTTCTTATATGGACGTTTACTATGTTGGAAATAAATTTTGATTTGGTTGCGAAGACTTATAAAATAAATTAATTATTTTTTATAACTATTATGATTAAAACAAATAATGTCTCGCCAGAAGTAAATACTCAAAATTTAAATATTTTTTTACTGAAAGTTTCAGTTTTTATTTTTTAAATATAATTTTAAATAAATAGAAAATAAGTATTTGTAACAATAATAATAAACAAAAAGACAAAATAATTTATTTTTAAGATTTACAAACTCACACCTAAGTAGGTGAAGGCCTGAACAACTGAAACGTGCCTAAAATTTGAATCACCTAACCATATCTGGCTTGTAACCTTATAATCTAAGTTTAAATT
>HE669370.1:9046-34556 GCA_000313835.2 Heliconius melpomene melpomene | reverse complement strand
CAGAGGAAATTAATATATTAAATTCCTCGAGTTGAAATTGAACCCATAACCTGTCGTGTTTATAGTCACACGCTTATGCAATTGCGCTACGACGTTCTTCATTTTTATTGGAATAATTAATATTAAGTATTAATATTATCTTAAAAGCCAACATTTCGAGATGCGATAACACATATAAAAACTATTTAATTATTTTAATTTCTATATAAATGATACATAAATTGTAACGATTAATTTAAAGTTTCTTTAATCGTAAATTCAAGCCCTTCCACTTTGTAGGCTTATAAAGGCAGTCGAACTGTAGGGTAACTTTTAATTACCCCTAACATTTATTTATGTAAGTTTTCTGTAACTTGACACTAACTTAACAAACTAACTTAAATTTTCCTTTTGCTCTTGACCACAGCTCAAGTTGGTCCAAGTTGAAGCCCCAAAAGGTTTTTAGACTGTTTTATTGTAACTCATTAAGCCCTCTTCTGGAACATTAACGGTTAACCACAAAAATGTTACATTTAACTTAAATTAAGCTTTATTTTTTTTAGTTATTCGTCTCTCTGTCCTGTGATTATATTTCCAGTATTTAAAATATATTTTGTATATTCATTTTCATAAAACTTTAGATTATTTTAAGTCTGAACTGCTTAAAAAAAACTTTAAATTTATTTGCATACTTCTATGTCTTCAAAATTATTTTGCATTTGCAATGTTCAGAAAAGACCTATTGATTTTGATGCCATTATCAGTCCAAGAGAGGATGTGCAATTGTTGATGTTATACCTACGTATGAAAACTTTATATAAAACCAGACCAGTTCCCATTACGTGTTCCCCAAGCAGAGCAGGTAGAGGGTACCTACTTTTAATATACTTCCCTTTCCCACTTTCCGGTTTATTGTTAAGATATTGCGTGAATTAACGCCACGTTACCTCTTATTACTAAAGCAAGGACATATAAGGACAATAATTGACTCTCCCAAGTGGAAATCAAACCCACATCCTTTGTGTTTACAGTCAAATGCTGTGCCGCTGAGCCGCAACGGCTTCGGAATCATTGCCTTGTTTTAATTACACGATAACAATAGTATAACCAATGGCTTCAGTAAAATCAATATACGTTTGTTCATTTTATAGCTATTTTCAATGGAAACCACAGCCAAAAGCAATCATTCGTATTCTGCATACAAAAGTTAAAAGTTAACTTCAAGTTATTTTCTACTTCGCTGATTCTATCGATGACTTGCTTCGTGCTTTAAATATATAGATTTTTTTTATAGGACATCAGTTTAGTGGTGATAGGAAATGTCTGTCTGATGGTGATGATTGAGGATTCGATTCTCATTTGGGGGAATTTTTATGTTTTAAATACTTACTAATAACATGGTGACAATGGGATCATTCATCGTTTCCTCTGTTAAGTTAGAAGACGGGATAAAGCGTGAAGTTGGTTGTACGATCCACAAAATAATAAATAATTACTCATATTAAATTTGTTTAAATATTTTTATTTCAAAAGGAAATGGAACAGCCTACCATACCTTTACCATGCACAAAACTAGTTCAGTGGTTTCGTAATATTTTCTATAGAATTTCTATAGATTCTAATCATACATAGGAGTGCATATGCAAAGCAAAACAAAAAAAGCACAATTTGCATTTTATGTAAATTGTGCGCATAGAATGTAAATTCAGATACCAGTGCATACTCCTACTGCATATTCTAATGGGAGTCCCCTAGTTTTAGAAAAAATATCTTTACCTATACGAGAATGAAATAAAAATTATTTTTACTTAAATGAGATACTGATATTATACTTATTATTTTACTTGGTTTTTTTTTACTTTTTTTGTTAATATACATAAGTAATAAAAATATATATTTATTATTTATATTATAAATTACATAACAACTTATCTCTCACGCCGCAGCTTTTGAAGCGTGAAATGAATTTTGAAAGCTCTTTTACTTTCATTTTGTATCGGGTTTTACATGAATAATATGCATACATATATAAATGTTGAGATATATAATATTGTGCTACTTTATTACTCCTATGTTTTTAATCCCATGTCCCGCATGGTAGGCAGAGGGAGCCTGGTGCTAATAACATTCTCCACTGAATTCCATTACGTGTTGAGTGGGGGAACTCAACGCCGCGTTATACTTCGACACTAGAGCGAAGAAATGAAAATATTAAATTTCTTCGAGTGGGAATCGAACCCACAACCTATCTTGTTTACAGTGACACGCTTGTTCCCTTGCACCACGACTAGGATCAATAAATATATGAAATGTCTAACAATAATTCGAAAATATTTTTAATAAAAAAGTCAAATGCTAGTAACACATAAACCGATAAGCTCTTCCAGCTTATTTTAAAAGTTCTAAACTTCAAAATGAAGAAGTTAATAGGGTTGAAAGTCATATGACGTGGACCGCTCAGCAAGAACGCTCCTCACGTGGTCGTATAGTCAGCACGTGATCTGCTCCACAAATGGTGTTACCAGATTTTAAGGCAATATAACTAAAAGGAATTTATATTGTAGATGTAGTTTAGCAAACGTAGAAAGCGATAGAAACTTCATTATTTGAGTTTGATTAATGATGTTTTAACAGATGTTGTTGTGAATTTAAGATTTATATGTAACTAGTGGACCCGGACGCGGCTACGCCTGCTTGAACTATAAGAATATTTTCGCGTCGGTCATACTCATACTATGCCGCCCGTAGGCTAGGTCATTTTGAATCTGTGACGGCTCCTTAATTATTTATTAGAATGTTAAACTATAATTTCAATCTAGATAAAATGCTAAAAGTGACTATAATATTTATTTTCATAAGGATGAATATCAAAATGTCGCGGTAACGGTTGCGTAGCGACGCGACGGTTGTTATTAACATGGCAGAATAAATTGCATGTCAAATTAGAAAGTACTTTAAAATATATTATTTTATATGTGTAATGTAATGTTATATAGCCTATAGCACTTCTGAAGAATGCAGCTTTCATACAAAACAAAAACAAAGTAAATCGGACCAGTAGATCCAGAGATCTCAGTGTTCAAACAAACAAACAAACTCTTCCGCTTTATTATATTAGTATAGATTAACAAATTGTAAATTTTAAAGTATGTCTTTTCATTATTTTTTTAGCTTAATGCTGTATGCAGGGTAAAATATAGGGAACATGGGAATCTATTGTTAAGACACTTCGTTCCCCATGAGGGATGACGTTCAATTCTGTAAGCTATTCGTTTTAATCGACAGACTTTTTAATACCATAATATTAGGTATAATTTAAAAAGATATTATGTTTTTAAAATAAACTAAATTCCATTTATGAAGTCGAAATTTTTATTATTACTATATTCACGAAAATAATGTGCACGTGTTAAAAACTATTAATAATTTCATGCTACATAAATAATAAGTTATACCTACTCACGAAAATTTTAATATATTATATTATTACTATATTAAAATTTACATGGATGCACGATCTTGTAACGGTTAAACTGTTACAACTCTGTCCTGAAGCCATAATGTGTTTGGAATTAAATTAAAACAATTAACAGTTTTAATAAATCAATATATCGTTATTTATTATTGTAAATATACCAAGCAATTATGTTCTGCACTCACTAGTAGAAAAAACGCGGCGTTGAGAACTGCCATTTAAAACCTGTTTTAACACTAGATTTCTTCTATTCGGGAAAAAACGTTTTTTTATATTCATATGTAGTAGCAACCCTAATATCGCGGCAAAGCGCGGCGTTGAACTTCGCCAATCAACATGCAATGCCTTCGGAATTCGGCGGAAAATAGGCAACGGAGAGTTTTAGCACCAGGTTCCCATTGCCAACTCTGCTGTGCGTGAGATACAGAGTTAAGCTAAAAAATATCTTATCGTTTATCTTAACTCCACGCGTCTATTCATAACAACTGTGGAAGGCCGAAGTTAATTTGGTACGGAAATAAAATTAGCCAGTCCTCTGAACAGACGGAACGGGAGCAACGACCGCCATCAAAACAATACGATTTATGCCTTATATTTCGTTAGATATTCTTTTCGGTGACATTTCTAGTTTACAATGTCGTAAAACCTCGCATGTTTTGCCCTTCGTGAGTGAAATTTCGCGAATCGTTAAACTTAGACACTTAAATATTTTAGTTACTATTTTAATATAGTAATAAAATGGCAATAGACGCGATAAATTGTTTGTATGATTGCCGTAAAAAAGTTACTTTGTGAAAATTATTGTGCTTTTTTGTTGGTTCTAGCTACCTACAAATGTATTTTTAATAAATAATTGTACAACTCTTTTTGAAAATGCTTGTAATCTATATACGTTCTCGTATATAAAATCGAAAGGTCACTTACTCACTCATCACGAAATCTCAAAAACTGCCAGAGGTAGGAGTTTCAAATTTTGCACGGAGGTTATTTATAGGACGTAGGTGCTCGCTAAGACGGGAATTTACAATATTCGACTTCTAAGGGGTTGTTTTCGGGGTTGATAGTTTGTATGAAACTTCGTGATTTCAAGTGCTAGAAGTCTCAAATTTTGCACAGGGGTACATTTTAGGACGTAGGTACTCATGGAGAAATTAATAACGTAGTTCACGCAGACGAAGCCGCGGGCGGGCCGCTAGTGTATTTATATTTATAAGTATAATTGTGGCGTGGTGGTGTGTGGTCGTGGTACAGTGGTACAAGAGCGTGACTGTAGACGTGATGGTAGTAGGTTCGATTTCCACTCGGGTGAATAAATTATAATTTACTAAATTCGGCGGAAGATGAGGAACGGAGTTTCTTAACACTATGTTCCCTCTCTCTGCCTACCTGCTATATGCGGTGTACAGCGTGGAGCTGAAAAAAAAAGTATTATCAAATGTTTATGTTCATGTTTAAAATTATTCGTACTTCGATCGTAAGATGTGAGCTATCTCGTTCAGTCTAAGTAACAAGTGTTATCGTCGAGATAGTAATATCGATCTTAAGATTATACGTGATTTTGTGAGATGTTGTCATCATTTCATGAAAATCTACCAAAATTAGCGCTTGTTTACGCCTTTTATATTTTAGCTCAGGTATTTAAAATTTAAGCACTATTTTTAGATAAAAATTCTACTTGTCTATAATTTTAACAAGACTTTTCTTTTATTTACAGTGACCTCAACAATGCATATTGAAGTACAAGTAGCACTCAATTTCGTCATATCGTATCTATACAATAAGCTGCCCAGACGACGGGTGAACATTTTTGGTGAAGAACTAGAAAAGGCGTTAAAAGACAAGTTTCTGGGTCACTGGTACCCAGACCGGCCGTGCAGAGGGTCAGCCTTCCGGTGTTTGAAAACCGGTGGCCCTTTGGATCCGGTATTGGAAAGAGCAGCGAGGGAATCCGGAGTACCAGTTCGTGATGTTCTTGAACACCTGCCACGAGAGCTTACTGTTTGGGTTGATCCAGGTGAATATCTCTATTTATTTAAAGTTTAGATATACTAATATTAGGTATTTTACAACTTAGTAAACATTAGACTTATATTAGAAAATGACATTTCTATATCGATTTTTTTTTTATTCAATAATTTTAAATGGTAAATATGACAACGCAAAAAATAGTACATAATATTAAAAAGAAGTTCAAGTAACCTATACTAACATTAGCATACAATTGAAAAATAGCATAAATCATACATACGAGTAGCTCTCACGGCTGTCACAACCGGTCCGTTTCTAGTTTAGTCCTTGTCGGTGACATTGTCTAAATTAGCCTCTTCCTATACCTACTAAACGACAGTCACACGTTAAATACAATGTCGTTTTATATACCGGCATATTGTCGTTTTAACTTCCACTCTAACAGTAATCACGCAAATCTATACCGTATTACGTCAGAAATTAGATGTTTTCTCATAAAATTGTTGTCATTATGTCTTTTGTATGACTCGTGTATGCCTCGTCTGCATATATTTTTATAAATATAACGTTACACAATATATTTATTTAGAGAACTAGGCATTTTTCTATTTGTATGTAGGTACTTAGAAGTAAAAAATACTATGGCTTTACTTTAAAATTTTACAAGAAATATATACAATGCAACAGTGAAAGGGTTTAACATATTTACATATATAACGCTATAAGTAATCATATTATTCCTTCCAGGTGAAGTGTCATACCGCATTGGGGAGAAGGGTGCAGTAAAGGTTCTTTTCAGCAGCGACGAGCGCGCCGCCGACGAGAGGACCGACCGAGAGGTACTTATCGCTAATACTGTACTTTTTAATATGTGTAGATAACGTGCGTTATCTTGACCATCTGAGATGGTAACTTTCGCTTAACGTTCCATATTAACGTGTTAGTAGAGTAGAAACGTGATAGTATACTTGTATTATAGATTTGGAATTTGTTAATGTCATTTGATATTATTTTCCATGTGTTTAGTAACTTGTTATAGTTATAATTAATGTTATTGATAATATTTCTTAAATTGCAGGTAACCCGCGCGTTCAACCCCGAGGCGCAGTGTTTCCGGCCGGTGGAGCCGGTGGCGGCGCCGTCACCGCCCGCGCCGGCCGCGTTCTCGCCGGGCCCGCCCTTCCGCGCGCAGCCGCTAACCTTCACGACGGCCACCTTCGCGCAGACCAAGTTCGGCAGCACCAAGCTGAAAACGAGCAGCAAGCGCGCCAATCGCATGTCGCCCACCGAGTTCAGCAACTACATCAAGCAGCGCGCAGTGCAGCAGCAGCTGGCAGCGCGCGCGCTGTCGCCGGCCACCGACCCGGCCGCCTACTTCGTGGCGCGGCGCGAGGCGGCGGCGCCCGCGCACCTGCTGCTGGCCAACTGAGGCGGCCGCCGCTAGAGCCCCTGCCCTGCCCGCGACTACGAGAGAGACGCGCGCCGCAATTTATTTTTTATGTTCCGCGGGGGCGTCCCGCGCCGCCCGCCGCTTGTGATATCCGTACGATTTTCCATAACTTTTGTATTCTCGTTCGTTGCGTCGATGTGTAACTTTATCGATAGGAGCGATATCGGCCGCGCGACTCGCGGCTGTTTATTTTCGTACTATTTAAAGCCGAGTCGAGGTTTTATGTCTTCGTTCGATATCGATGTAATAGATATTCGTAGTGTTTAAGGGAGCGAGGGGCCGAGAGGCCGCGTGCGCCTACGACGACGTACCTTCTAGAGCGAGCCTGTATACATACGTCCTCCGATCTAAAAGAATACTGATATTTAAATATGTATACATATGATATATATTCGTACGCGAATGTCTAATTTTTCACGTGGATACGAAAGGCCAATAGAGAAATTACGTATTTTTAATATTGAGAAATAATTTGATACTTTCTAAGAATATAGCGTTCGTATATAAAGACATGTATGTAATAAACAAACCTTTGCATATCCGGTGGGACGCGGTCGGACGGCGCGGCGGGCCGCCCGAAGGCGTCGGAGATCTCACCTAGTGTATCATCACTTGTACGATTGTACCCTTATAATTATAATATACATAAATATTATAGGATTAGCTACGTTTCAATCTAACAGTATTTTTTTAAGAAGATATTAGTCCTCGTGTACATTGCCGGCCGACTGCGAGCGGCGGCCGGTCTTAGTCTGTATGGTAAATTTATATAATATTGTTATAAAAGACATGGATATGGATAAATGATAGAAAAAAATATTTCTCAAATCATAAACTAACGGGTGCATGCAAATTCATGGAAATAAATACTATGTGTTATTTATCTTTTTTATATTTCACTTGGCACTTGAGCTCAGTGTTTCAATCGAGGTCAAAGTTAGCTATAGGTAAAACTGTGCTAGTGCGGGTAAGCAGCTTGTCATTGTTACGTGTGCCTCGACTGCCGCGTGGAGCGCCGCCAGATGTCCCGCTGGGGGGGGGCTCGTGCTATTCCTCTTTGGGGCTTTCACACATGGAGGGTACAAGCAGCACAAGTTAAAATTTAATGCAATATTTTTTTAAGTCGCAACTTAGATGCTCATACCGCTTTTGTACTTCCATCTTGAATCGGACCTGGCGACGCTACGCGCCACGTGTTGACTCACACGGCGTACAATATTAAACGATTCCCTACATTTAAAACATTTACTAAATGTAAGGATAACTACGTTCAAATATATTAGAATCTAAATGTTGTATAAAATTATTGATAAAATGCACCCCGTGTGTGCCGACACCCTCTCGATGCACAGCAATGACAAGTTGAATACAGAAATGTGCAACTATTTTTTTACTATTTTTATATTTTGATTTAGATTAAGTCTAGCTATATAATTTCAGTACCTTTAATATGTACTTTATTGATGCCCTATTATTATTAAATTACGTAATGTAATATATAATAGGAGCTCGATTGAAAAACTGGCCAAAACGCTGCGGTATTTTGTAGATAAAATCTATAATGTAAGTCTAATATAATACAATTTAGTGTAATGAGATTTTTTAATAATAAAAATACTTTTTATTTTTCTTTTCTTTTGTAAGATATATTCGATGGAAGTGTTAAAGATAGTATATTTGCATAATATAGTTAAAGCGGTTCTCCTGTCCGCGAATATAATTAGTCAATAATAATTTTTCATATTGTTGTACGACTTTTTAAGTTTATATTAAAATGTTTTGTGCAATCTACATGTTTGTCTGTTTTCACATCCCATGTATCCTCTTTCCTTAGTAGTTCACTGTTCAAAGGATCGTTCCTTGGTAGGTCAATTTTTAGTGGTAGGGTCAGTCCTCGATTGATCTTCGAAAACACTATAGATACTGGAGGAAGGTGACGTAAAAAGCATGAGGACCCTTCGGGACACCATGCATGAAAGGGTTTAAGGTGAAAGAGATAAGCAGAAATTGCAAAGTATACAGTGTGAAACTAAGCTTAAGTTTTTATTAACTGAAATATATTTCAGTTAATTCCAAAATACTGAATGTTGTTATTTAAACTTAAACGTTTGCATCATAAAATCTCTTTGCCAATTAATCGATGGCCAGTAACCTAAATTTGCAAAGTAACCGGATTTAAAGGTGTGAAGTACTTACCGATATTTAATTTTGATGAAAATAGGCGACAGCAAAACATTTTACTATTTTAATTGAACAGTAAGTCTTAATATTGTTTAAGAATATATTAACTATATATTACAACTTTTTATATAAGAATAATAAATAAAACAGGAGCAACCTTTATATTAAATCACTTTATTGAAACCACAAATGACAAAAATAAACCTCATCTATGGACATATAGATATTTGATCCATTCTCAAAAGAAATGAGGAAAGAAATAAGAAAAAATATTGAGTTTTAAATTTTTTCAACAATGTCTCATATCTCACAGGTCGTAGGTGTCACACTCACTACATATTTTATATAAATAGGGCACTTTGAAAAATATAGTTTAGATTATATACAGGTACATTATATTTAAAATAGTAATTTATGGCAAAGCATGCTTATGTATACCATAAAAATTGTAACAATGGTAACAGATTCAATATTATACAAAACTATTAAGAATTTGAATTAACTATTAATATTTTATTGTATGACAGCGAATTAATACATTTAATAATTATTTTCATTTAATGAGTAATTGATTGCATCAAAAAACATACCATTTATTTTATAAAATATTTATAAAAAAAAATAAAATTAAATCAGCTTTATGCTATATCCGCACACAGCACTGTAGGCGTGTAGCTGATGTTTTGATGTTAATTACAATTAATTTAATTTAAAAGATTATTCTTGTTTAGATTATGCTTGTCTTCTTTTCTTTATAAATATTAAATAATCCATAAGTACTTTTAATATTGTCATGATATATAAATGCATTTTTTCAGTTTCACTTTTTTAACCTAAATTAACCAAATATTTGGCACTATTACAATGTGAATTTGTATGATTCTTATATAAATATGAACATAAAATATTAAAAAAACGCACATAAAAAAAACATACTTAGGCCACTTGCAGTAAGACCATAGATGAGGAAATATGCCCTTAGTGGTAAATTTAGTTTGTATAAAATATACATTTTGAAATTACTATAAAATAATCAGTACATTTTAATGAAACTTAATCAGACGCACGCTTCCTCAATAACCGAATTCGTAAATAAACATTAAGATATTTACATTCTAAAGTAAAAACCGAATTAAATTTAATAATAAAAGTACCGACGCAAAGTAATAAGTCAAACTTACATATAAATAGTTACACCGCTGTCGCGGGTACTGACTATCATCAACATTTTGGCCCAATTCTGATAAACAAAATACATTCTCTTATTTGCCAACGCGTTATCAATAATAATAATAATAATAATCATAATACCTAACCTAATCGACACAGTGCCAGCAAACACAAGCTAGGACGCTGGCGTGTCATTTAAAATGGATTTATAAAATAAATAACAAAAATGAGCAAGACTTAAAATAGCAAAAAAAATTAAAATTCTACACGCCGAGGGGCAGCCGAGGAATGACGAAATAAGTAAAATATAATAAAGTACCACCGCGCAAATGGGCAATCGGAACCAATTACCAGACATATTTACAATAGAAAATGACACTATAATATCACTTAGACCTCCGACGAGAACATTACCCTATATATCATTTGGTGTGGCATTATCGATCAGTGGGCCATCTCGATGTGTCTCTGTAAACTCTTTTTGTTCATATAAAACCGGTCGCACATGGCGCAAGGGAAAAACACTTTTTCGTTATCAGAGTGCCTCGCCCGCGTGTGCGACGACAGGTCGAGGGCTCTCGCGAAGTAAACCTTGCATATGTTGCAGAAGAACTTGGTGGGAGTCGAGTGCATTGTCCTGTGAGCTATCAGGTCGCGAGGGGTCGCCACCCCGTCTCCGCACTGGCCGCAAGTGAACTCTCCAGGTGGTGCCACAGCTCCTCCGTCGTCCTCAGACTCCCCCGTGTCGTCCGCCTCGTCCCCATGCTCCATCGCGTGGTGGGTGTTCAAATCCTTCACGGTGTCGAACTGCGCGCCGCACACTTCACACGCGTGGACGTCCTCATCTATTTGTGTGCCGGAGCTGCCCTCGCCGCCCTCGTAATGTTTCTTCATATGTACAATTAAGGTGGATTTTCGTGTAAACGACTTGTCGCAAACTGGACAGAATACAGAGTTCGGCTGGTGCACCTCGTCCATGTGGCGCTGGTATGCAGCTCGCTTGGTGAACTCCTTATCACAAATATTACAGTACCTGTCTTCTGGCCCTCCAGAATAATTATTTTGATGATCCAAGTCTATGGAATCGTCAGATCGTAATTTTTTATTAGGGTTGACTACGGTCACTTCCACTTCGGGCGGTAACCGTCTCTTGGCTAAGTTTGCTGATGTCGAGGAGCGAGTGTTTTGAACAATATCTACGACTTCGTGTTTGCTGACTTTGTTGGTTACTTTGTTTTGAGGCATCCAAAGCCCCGAGTTGTTAGCAGCGGCCTTGCCGTCAGGAGATCGCAAGTGCCAGCCGCGGTGACTTTTCAGGGCCGCAATGGAAGTGTAGCTCTTGTGGCATATTTCACAATCAAATGTTTGTGGTTGACTATGAATCTGATTGATACACTGATGGTTCTGTAAAGCTAACAGTCCCACAAACTGTTTTCCACAAGTGTCGCAGGGGTATCGTGCCTGGTAGTCAATGCTGGGATCGACAGAGTCTTGATCTCCGTCGTCTTCCACGTCCATGTCTTGACTTACGTCTTGGGATTTATTTGAACTCTGGTTTGAATTATAACCTAGCAGTTCCCGAGCGTGCGCTGCCTTCAGATGTTCATAGAGTTCTAATGTCGAATTCAGTGGCTTTCCACATATTTTGCACATCTGTACTGATGATTTGTGAACATTTTTTCTATGACGGTAGTAAGATTTTTTGTCTGTGAAGGTTATTTTACATATAGTGCAGCTAGACCTCGTGCCTTCATTGGAAGGTTGTGTTTGAGTTTCCGTTGTACCAGCACTCGCATTAATTCCGTGCTTTGCCCGTTTGTGTTTCCAAAGACTGGTTCTTAGAGGGAACTTCTTGTAGCATAAATCACAAGAGTATGGTAAAGCATCTTGAGATGTTTGTTGCATATTATTAGACAAATTTGTAAAATTAAAACTGTTAAATTGCGGAGTCGACAAAATAGCGCCATTTTCATCAATATTATATTCATCTTCTTCAGTAGACGCTTGCATTGTGTTCTCCTCGCTGTCGTTTCTATCAGCGAGAAGATCGGCATGTAGCACCTTCTTATGTTTCCATATATTCTTTTTGTGCATAAATCCTTTTCCACAAATATCACAGCAATAAGGAGCATTTGGAACATATGGACTAAAACCTGGTTGCATAGAAAACTGGCGTATAGGTTTCCCTATAATTTGGGGCGCAAAACCTTTATTTTCTCCAGGTTTTCTATTAGTGGTAGGCACTTTCGCATGAATACGCATATGATTAGAATAAGCTTGGCGGCTTTTGAATGATCTTATACAAATGTCACAAAAGAATTCCGTGTCTCCTGGCGTCTTACCTGCTCCAGGATGGACCTGCTGTACATGTTCAGATAATTTTAAAGGTGTGCTGTAAGAATTCGTACAAATACTACAAGGATAGAATTTAACTCTTAAATGAGTGTTCTTATGCTCCGCAAGTTCTGACGGGCGTAAAAATTTCTTCTCGCATTGATCACAATGGTGAGCTACTTGATTGTGTTCAGCGACCTGGTGGTCTGTCCATGCATCGACAGTTTCAAAAATAGAGTTGCATTCTGTACACGAGTAGTGGTACTCTTCTGCTTCTTCTTTCACGAGAGTCATATCGGGCTCGGAAGACTGCATGCCCAGCGTCCTATCAGAGTGTTCCATATAGATGTGCTTGTTAAGATCAGCAGTTTGCTCGAATTTGGAGTCGCAATGTTGACAATGATGAGGTTTCTCCTCGTTATGTATACACTTCAAATGTTTTACCAAATTAGGGTAACTGCTGTTCTTCTTTCCACATATGGGACAGTCTGTGGGACGGCCGTCGACGCACTTGCTCTGACTGTCGGGATCGAAACTACCCGCGTGCACTGCTACGGCATGATCATTGAAATCTTGTAAATTTAAAAACTTTTCGGAACATAAATCACAAGAAATATAAACAGTACATTCTCCATTACGAATGTGTCTTTTTCCTATAGCTTTATCTTTGAAACGCAAACCGCAGTGCACGCATGAATGAGGAACGCGAGATTGTCCATCCTCATGTACATCAAGAATATGTTTCATAATAAATTGTTTTAATTGAAACTTGGCCGGACACAACTTGCATGCATATGATCTCGCATTCAAGATGTCCTTGTACTGAACTTTCGTGTCCTTGGGTTCGTCTTCCAGTACTATATCATCAGTTATCCCATTTTCGTTGTAGATAATTTTCCACAGATCTGTACACGTATTTGATCGCATATGGCTTAATAAGGCTCCTATATGGGTGAATGTGACAACGCAATTATAGCATGTATGTTTAGGAACCTTATGGCCATTCTTTTGCAAATGTTGAATGACCGCTTTTCTGCGGGGATGCTCTTTGTTACAACATAAGCAACGTTTAGTATTTATTTGTTCTATAATATCTCTATATTTGAGTATAAAATCTCGTTGTGTTTTCGTTACGTAAACTTTATTGGGGTCAAGATCTTTTGTATCTTCACCTTCCCCTTCTTCCCCTTCAGCTTCACCCTCCCCGTCAGCTTCACCGTCTCTATCGACGGTATCATTGGGGTCAACCGTTTCGTCCAACTCTTCCTCATTTCCATCACTATTATAAGAATTTGTTTGCATCTCCTCATTTATTTCGACGACAGGCGCAATATTCATAGGAGGTAGATCATCATCGTCGTCATTTTCTTCATGATTCATTGCTTCACCCTCCTTTTCGTTATTCTCATACTCATTTTCTTTGGCGTCATTGTAATTACCATCTCCATCAACATTGTTCTCCGTATCAATATCTTGACTTTCAACATTGTCATTGTGATGATCTTTCCCAGTATCGTCATGATTTTCTTGTAGATTATTCTCGTCTTGTGTATTATCATCGCCATCGATTTCCACACAATTTTCCTCCCCTTCTTCATTTCTCTCATTTTCTTCCTGGCGTGCAATTTCAATTTCGTTATCTGAATCCATGTCAACAGTGTCATAATTCTGCCCCTGATTATTTTCATCTTCATCATCCGGATGTGTATTAACAAACGTATCCGGTTCCGACAGAATTGCTTCTACTTGGAAAGACGCAATTTCGGGTTCCGAAATCAATGTTTCAGGACTCTCTGGGCCCGAATTTATTATTTCCGGTTCAGAAACTAACACCTCAGGTTTGGAAGTCAATAAAGTTTTTAAAATTTGAGGTTCTTTTTTCTTTATTTGCAAATCTTTTAGAGCTTTTATTCTAAGAGGATACGGTAAATTATTTTGAGGAGTTTTTGCGGTCCGAATAGGTATTGGCTTTGGTTGTGCAACAACTTTATGCGGTATCATTTTGTTTGGCATGGACTTGGGGTGATACTGCATTTTATGACTAATTGGGTTTGGCATGAGGCGCGCCTTCGGATTAAATGGGTTAGGTCTAAACTTAGGTTGCATGTGTGTTCGAGATTTCAAGTTTGTGACCTTATTTGTGTATCTATCAAAGCCATGAGCAGTAAGCTCATGTCTTCTTGCATTATGAGAATATCTGTAGGATCTTCCACAGACTAGGCAGTCTTTGGACGCAAGTTGCTGTATACCTTGACGTGCGTGCAAGGTTTCCCCAGTTGGCCGCATCACCGTGATCGATACTTCAGGCATATTTGGTACATTTGTGTAAGAGCGAGGCTCTAGCAATTCTTGTTCATCTTCCTCTTCATAATCCTCTTCTTTTTCGCTTTCCATGCCCTGAAAATAGTAGTCAATTGAAATTTAATAAGTATCTTTTAAAATGCTGCCATGCAGGAAAAACAACTGTAATAAGAGAGTAAAAGAATAATTTTTAATTATAATATTTACTAAACTTTTACATGCTTGTCAACCAAAAAAAATGGCATGTAGGTTGATTAACTTTATAACTAAATATACAAATACAACAAATACTTATATAATAATTTTTACCATCCCATTGGTACAGTATAGTTTAAGAATACTAAATTAGAATTCATAATTGAATGAACTTGTTTTGTAATAGTTTGCATGTATCTTTATCATTAAGGAAAACAATGAAACTTCATTAGTTTTAAAAATGATAAGCCAATAAGTTGAACCTTTATTTTGGGAGCATACAAATTTATAATTTCGCTGGATATTTATTGCAAATTTATATAAAAAGTAACAACATATACATATTTGTGTTTGTAGTGTATGTGAAGACTGCAAAATGTTGAAAACAAATTGTATTCCTTTTTAAAATCTAAACAATCAATAAAACAATTCTCTAAGACCTGTTTTTATAAATCACTTCCAACTCTAATCGCCGTCCTTTGCCTCATTAGCAGAGCAAGAAAATAAAAATATTTAATATTTCATTGCCTTGAGTGACAATTAAACCCACAACTTATCGCATTTACAGTCGCACGCTTGAGCTTCTACGCCATGACTGGCCTCAACGATATAATATAATAATATACAATATACAAAAATAGCAAAATAATATTTATAAATAATAATATATTTCATATTAACCTATATTTTAAAAATGTAGCAGTATAGTAAAAAATAACCAAGTGTAGTGTCAAGACACTGTTAGAGAACAAATATAAGACAAACTCAACACCGCACTTGAAATGAAAAAAATATATATTTCAAGTAGTGATCAAACTCATTTACATACAAATACTGTTGCTGTGCCACAACTAACAACTACTACAATATACTACTTGTGTGTAATACAACTTCTAATGTAAGTACAATGAATATTGAAAATTGATATTTAATATGACACTTATAAGTATAATTTTTTGAAACTTTAAACACTTGTCTCTAAATAAAATTTGAAATATAAGAAATAAAAAAATATTCAATTTTAATAAATTAGGAAGCTATACAAACAGTGCATATAGTCACCGTATGTTCCTTACAAATAAAAGTACCACATTTTAAACAATACTGCTTGGTTCTGCGGTCAATTTTTTTCGATTGAAAACAGTATTTGCATCTACGTCGATTCTTATAAAATTGCGTCACATGTTCAAAAGTTGAGAATTTAATTCGTTTTATATCAATATTACTGAAAGACGGTACTGGCTGGTCATTTTCTATCAAACTTATGGCGAGTTCTCTTATGAATATACGTCTTTGCACTATTGTATTAGTGTTGTCGGAAGCCCAAATAACCTGTGCATTCACTGAAGCTATATTGAGAAGCATAAAAAATAAAGAAAGTGTCCAATCATTTGTGTGTTGCATAGTTGTGTAGTAGTGCATTAAAACATCAATCACTTCAACTGCACTCTGATATTTCTTATACAAAGAGATGGATGATGTATGGCTGCTGTGTGTCTTTTTGTAATATTTAGGATCATTCGCTAGGATATTAACTACTTTTGAATTTTCATGCACATAAGATGTCAGACATGTATCATTATCTAGGAAGCCATTCATAAATATCTTTTTGCTTCTGTATTTGGTTAAAAATAATGGTGGCACCAACTCATTAAAGGGTCCGATAGCACCAATACTAAAAAGTTTGTATTCAGTTAATAGTCTCTGTAAAAGAGAATTTGATGTGAACCAGCTATCCATAATCACAGTCCGCCCAGTCCCTGCCAAATGTTGGACCAACTTCGCAACTATTTCGTCATTACCAAAATATGGGTCAGTTATAACATCTAAGTTTGTCACATAAAAATTAGATGGGTCCAATAACATGACTAATTTGACACCACTGTTAAGGTTTTTCCCTTTAATCTCATATCGGAAAGGGCAAGGGCCATGCACAGGGAGTATAACTTCATCAATAACAACTAAGTTGCCTACATCCATTGACGTACGACAGTTCAGTGCAAATATTTCAAACAATTTCCTCATTCGCTTCATAACATCAAATTGCACAATACTGTCATCATCGTCATTATCAAAACTGATGTTTTGTAGGAGGAATTTAAATCTTTCCAACTGCATTGCTTTATGAACACAAGGCGCTCCAAACTCATTATTCCAGAGGTCACTGAATTTCTGATGTGTAGGTCGCATTATGCCGTGATAATACAGTATTCCAATTAGTATTCTAATTTCAGAAACATTTGTTTTATCTGCTTTTTTTTTACTATATTTTGCTATTTTTTCATTAGTTGAAGTAACAATTAAATCTAATAGATCATCTGTAAATAATAATTGCCATGCAGACTTTGGTTGAGGGCAATGTTTTTTCGATTCAAAATTTCTTTTTCTTGTGTCAATAACTTTTTTAACCTTTGTCATTGTGTGAAATGCTGATATTTTAGGATTCCTTGACAATATTTTTTTATTTCTGCACATGTATCCATTTTTGCAATCAACATAGTCCTCTAGGGAGTCATTATTCAATTCTGTTTCCGATTCAGAGTCATGGTCTGATTGATGTATGACATCACATTCCTCCATAGACTGAAGGGAATCTATGACTTCATCTTCTTGGACCATGTCCAGAATTGCATGAACTCGTTGCCAGTCCATTCGAGGGTCTACATATTTCTGTGGATGAAATTAACTCAATTGAACTATTCTCACACATTTTCCTAAACAAACTTATAGAATGTAAGTTAAAGTGTCATATTAAACATCAATATTGCATATCAGTAAAAGGCAAGTATTTCAATGATAAGGAACATAGGCACTTAATCTTTACCTTATCACTCCTCGGTGTGAGTCCCAATGAAGCCAATATGGGTGGACCTTCAGGTTGTATTTTATTTGATGGTCCAGCATTCTAAAAAGATAAAAAAATCATTAACTTCCTTTAGTGTAATTCAAAAAATATTTGAAAGTAAAACAAATCTAGATATTCATAGCTTAGCGAAACAATAATTGTAACAAAGTGCAATGATTACTACATGCTTACTGTGGAATGATGACATGGCATCTGTTATGCACATGTCCTTGACATGAAATCATAAGTCATTCCTATTGAAAATATAATATTATAAACTTATGATTTTTATCAAAATCTGACCACCTTTGTATAAGAATAAAAATAATTAAAAAAATTAAATATCATACCTCAATGTCAGGGTAAGATCCATCAATAACCACTCCATCATCATAGGCTTCATCTGACATTGGTTCATTTTTTATTTTGACCTGAAATTCCGAAAAAAAAACAATTGATGAAAAATATTTGACAACTGGCTATCAAGATGTTCACATATTTTATTAAAAATGCCCACCTCTTCTAGTAGGTTGCTGTCCTTATTAATGAAAGACTGTAACCTATTTTGTGTCCTTTCACATATTGTCTTGAAAATATGCCAGTTATTAACATTGTCCAAGCATTTCCTGCAGACGTTAGTCGGCAGGTCGTCATTTTCGCTTATCTGAAAAAAATAATGCGCAACAATCACGTTACTGAAGCAGAAAACGCGCGCGTATCATTCGTACATACGAGACGAAACCGCGCCTCATGACCGTGATATGGCGCGAGGAGAAACTAAGTAGGTAGGCGTAGGTATAGCGCGCTGCGGCGAGCGGCTGCTCCTCGACCGAGCGGCGAGAGCCGACCAGCGAGCCCCTCGAGGGTGGCGCTCGATACACGCACACAGCGGCGAGGGACGACCTGCACCGGCCTGCTCGTCCGATAATCGATACGAGCGATGCCCACGGCCCGACGCCAACCTACTTAGCTTTGTGGAACCGTGGACCCCTCCCGGGCGAGCTTCCGGGAATAATACCAAGCCCCATCCTCATGACGCGGGCCGTCCCTCGCCGGCTGCACGCACCGCGACGCGACACGGCCACGACTCGGGCCGCGAGCGATAGCCGGGGAACATTACAAAATGGTGGACGTTCTTACGACATCTCCACCTAGACTAGCGTTGCCTGTCATTATATGAGGCGGATGACGAGTTCTCACGTACACCGAGGGTCTACTTTCACTTAAATCTCCTTTCTGACACATATTAAGCGTATTACATACCTGTACAGACACGCAATCTTGGATTTTGGAGGCGAGGACAGGAGGTTCGGAGTCATCCAAACTGGTGGTAGGAAATATCGGTAGTAATTCGCATCGAGATGACAAGCACAGTCTACAAACACGGTCATAATTCACATTCATTGTAAATAAACAATATTTAGACGCTATTAAAACAACATTTAGAACACAGACGCCATGTCACCACGAGCACTTGAACACAAAGCACTGCATGTCGTTCTTGCTTGAACACGATAGCGGCTGATGATGAGCATGAGAAGTCGATGTTCGGTCGGAATAGCTGGGTCGAGTCGCCACTCGCCGACCACCTGTCTTTCTGCGCATGTGCGCGTAATATGGCGTCAGGCGAGCCAACATTACGCACACCAAATATAACCAATTCCAGAGATCGTCAGCCATACTTGTAAATCATATATTTTGAAAAAACTTTTTTAACCAATAAATACATTATGGTAAAAAAAAAATACAACACGTTGTTCATAAAACATATTACTATTCCAAAATTATTCTTATTGTTGACTAACTACCATTTATTAATTTATGTTTATTTATATTATACAGTTTATTTTTTTATGGCATAAATATATATTTATTAAATATATTGTTCATTCAGGTCCATTTGATTTGTTTTCTTTTAGCTTTTAGCTTGTTCTAAATAAATAGGTACTTAATATAATCTTGCATATATCAGCTTAAAGAATAGTAGACTTTGCGGTAAGAAATAGGTATATTTGTTTAAATTTTTAAGTAGGTACAAACTTAATGTAGCATCTCTTATGATATTGCAGCTTTTATCGAAATAAGAATAAATTTCAAGTATACACTTTATTACAAACAAATGATTCATCTAACGAGATATACTTTCTTATACATAGTTACATTTAAAAAAATATGATTAATTTACTATAATCATTTATATAAATAAACTTCGTAACAAATTGAATCAAAATTAAACAAAATTTAAGACAGTTCAGCCTTTTACGGTCGTAGTAATGATAGGAGAAACTAAAGAATAAGATCTATATATATAATAAAATTGTAACTAATCGTTGTCTATACATTGAAGATAAATGAGAAAAATTATTATACGTTATTAGTTTTATTTTAATGGGATGATATACGAAAAAGTTACGTTAATTTAAAGAATTTTATTCGACAAAATTGCCATAATTGTCTAATTGAATTGGTTGAAAGTTTAGGTTTCGATACCTATTTTAATATATTATGATACGTTAATTTATAATGATATTGTATTTTAAATAATATGTTAGAACATGGAAATAATTCAGATTAACAAATAAGTAATCGTGTAGTTCTGGCTGACAACGCCACGAGCGGGTCGCTAGTAAGTAATAAATATATTAACCCCTATATATACACCGAAAGTAAATTCTCTAAATAATAGTTGCTTTAAATATACCACTAAAAATGTTTCCAGCCTCTGATTACTGTCATGTATCTCACTCTAACAGAGTATGGGACGTGGCGCCATATTTAAACTTCGACAAACTTGTCAGTTTAATATACAATGGCGGGATATTTGAAAATTGTTCTCAATAATACAGAAAAGTTTTATAAAAGTTAACTGACGCAAAATAATCCTAATATTATATTGAGTAAAATAATAAATTTAAATTTGTTATTAATACAAAAAATAAGATATATGAACAGTTATATCATGTGTTTTATTGTCATATACATAATTTATACCAACCTTTTTGTTAAAATAGTCAAATGGATGGGTGAAAAATATTTATATTTTAGAAATTGTTGTATATTTTATTGTATTATTTATGTCCGAAATAATGTCACCATTATAGAATTGGCTAAAAGTTGTTCAAAATATAAAAAAATATCTGTTTTATAAAAAATGTGAAACAAAAATAATCTTAAACACTTTGTAACCAGCTAATACATTTTATGAATTTTCTTTGATTTATTTCCAGATATCCTAGAATTTGGATGTGTATTACTATTTATTTCAATGCTACTATACTTAAAAAACTAACTGTTTAAAATTTACTATAAATGAACTAAGCAAAAGCCTGAAAAGTTTTTATTTTAGATCATTCTGCTCTTATAATGATGACCGACCAACATCTTTTTTAATTGATTTAAGGTAGATAAAGGCGAAATAGCTATAAGAATAAATAAAAAGTAATAAAACCATTCTATTTGTTTAGATTTTTATTTCTGCACAAGCAACATTTAATGCCACAACAAGAAGGTACAAGATAAGTTAACATTTATTTGCAAATATTATAATACTTCATAGTTTATTTTTTATAGCATATATACTTATATATTTATTAAATATATTGTGCATTCAGGTCCATTATATTTGTTTTCTTTTAGCTTTTAGTTTGTTCTAAATAAATAGGTAATATAATCTTGCATATAACAGCTTAAAGAATAGTAAGATAATGTAGACTTTGCGGTAAGAAATATATTTATGTTTAATTTTTTAAGTAGGTTTAAACTTAATGTACCTATAAAAGGACTATTTGTTAATTTAGTAAGGATAGGTTTCATAGACTTGTCTAATATATCACAGGAAAAGATCTTGATAAATTATCCTAATGTTTAATAGTTAATACTATTCTATAATATAATGTTCAATATTTATGTTGTAATGTGATATCCTTAACAAAATAAAAAACTAAAGTATTCCAAAAATAAATATAGTCAATCAAATATATTTGTGCTGTTTTTTGAAAATATATTTTCAATGTTACGTTATATAAAATAAAATCAAAAGTATTAACAGCACTTTTATTATATATTTTAGACTTAATACTAATATATATATGACTAATTTATTGATTTTTTTCTAAACACACATCATAAAATTAATACCTTTAGTACCTAAAGTAATAGGTAACGTATGAAGCTGATATGATAATTTTGCTGGAAATTTCTTATGCAAGCTAATCCATATATTGGTTAAGTATACACATTTAGATATTTTTAGTAACATTATATTTTATCAAATATTATTACAATTTTTATTTTTTATACATAAACTTGGCATTGACATTTTATTAATGACATTTGGTCATACGTTTTTTTTTCTATTTTTTAATTAAGTACTTTCAAACTAAATAACATGCGGTAACGGCTTTTTAAAAATATATTATATTTTATAATTTAACGTTCTTATCATACATAGAACATATCATATAAATATACTTAAAGTAAACATCATAAACTTAAAGTATTTTTTTTACTTATTATAAAAATTAACAAAAGTTACAAAAATCATATAAAATCATTGTGAATTGCGAAAACACTCAGCCTTATTATAAAAACTTGTGCCGTTTACGCAATAAATATTTAGCTACTGACTAGGTACAATACTTAACAATCATTGCCAACGCCAATCACTGTCAGTGTCAGACTGATAGTGAGATTGGTCCATCAAAATTTGAAAATTTGGCGGGAATTTACGAGCATGGCGGACATGACGAGCGTTGTTCTTGTGATGGTTGCGCGCGCACGGCCAGCCGCGAGGGATCGACGGGGTTAGCTTTCGCGACGAGAGCCCGCGCTACGTGAGCGAACGCGGCCTCCACGTTGAGGCCGGTTTTCGCTGACGTCTCCATGAATGCGACTTGGTACTCTCGCGCCAAGCGCTGCCCCTCCTCCCGCCTCACTGCCCGCTCGAGGCCGCTGTCCGACTTGTTTCCTGGAACAGAATTTGTGCCGCTCCACTTGTGATACTGGATACTTACTTGGTTAGTAGCTACGTTGGCGAGGGCTTGGGTTTTACGTTGATTAAATTATCAACGAAATTGTAGACTTCGTGTTTGAAATCTCCTTTTATATATAAAATGGATTATAAAGCAGTTAGTGTTATGTACCAATCTGTGCTATGTATATTTTATATTGCTATGTATATGTGTATCATGAAAGATGTTTGTCTGATTGTATGTTTGTTTGCTTATATGTATTTTAATATCTAGACCGTGTTTACTTGATCCATTTTCATTTATTGTCTCCTATATCTAACGCAGTAACGCTTGGTTTGTAAGACATCGCTCCCTTAACGACAAGGCCGCATAATTATCTTTCTGGTGTACAAAAAAGATAATTTTATTTTACTAAAAGATGGTAGGTATCTATATTCTTGGTTGAAGTTTATATTACCTAGTAGCATGATGACGACGTCGTCTTGAGCATATTCTCGTATTTCACCAAGCCATGCCCGAATGTTGTCAAAACTGGTTTTGTTGGTGACATCGTATAGAAGTAGAAGGGCTGGTAACAAGAAGCAACGTTGTTAATGGGCAAACAAGACACGTGAGACGATTAGATTTCAGATAACAAGGGCAAGTCAAATAATTTCTTATTAAGTAGGTACTTATTATGATAAAACGAAAAAACTAACATGAACTGAGAATACTTTCTTTATATTTCTTTCTAGAACTACTTACCTATACCTTTATAATTTTAAGTTATATATTTTTTAGTTAGTTTTTTTTAATCGCAATGCAATATACTTATTGCTTAATTAATTCAGAACTGTTGACATTTTATCGGAACCAATCTTATTATTTTATGTCAATATTATTTTTTTTAAGTTACGAAAAAAACATTCATCCAACAAACCGATGTCAACCCTAGGTACGTATAATGTAAACATATTATGTAGGTAGGTTACCTATCTCCATTACATTACTTGCTTACCTAGAAATATGAAGCGACAAACAACTGGACAAATTGAACAATACTTCCAATTAATCTGTTGGACTTAAAATTAATCATATTTTTCAAAATACTATTTTGTTTTAAAAAAATCTACATTTTAATAATTTTAACGTGTTTTCTAACCTATTCTAGTTTAATGGGCAATTAAGCATCGGTGTCGGAAAAGGGGGCTCGAGTAGCCCGTGCCCACCCTAGAATAATTTGGTGTCTACCCCAGAAATTTTATTACTAAAACATTGCCCCGAAAAAAAACAAAAAAGCAACATTTACGCCATTTGTTTAGCCATGAGTAGATAATATGTCTGTTCAAAGTTAAAGTCCGGAGACATGGACTTTACCTTAGAAAATATCTCTAGATACGCCCACGCGGGAAAGATATTCTGACTCATAGAACAAGACCTACTTAATTATGTTTTAATATAAAAAAATGCTTAGGTAAATTAAAATAATATTTATTATATGAAACTAGGTAGTTTGTTTATTGTAAGTAGGTAAATGTTTAATAATAAAACCCAAATTTTTAAATAGAATCATATCTTAAAATGTAAAACAAACTTCAGAATTGAAAGCGATGAATAATACTCGTATAATGTTTTGACGTCTATCACTTGGTGTTTAACGAAATATTGTCTACAAAATAAGAATAAATAATATAAATCAGAAATATGAAACACATTTTAATTCAGAATAATAGCCCCTCGTTTATTGCTATTGTCATGTGTCACCAAGCAATTTTGTTTAAAAAATAACCGACAATTTAATATTGCACAACTATGAAATATTCCAAGAAATATTTTCTTTTACTGATAAGAGATGTCGCTAGTAGTATGCAATATACAACCATATTTTATAGCAGAGCAGGCAGACGGAACATTGGAACCTAGTGTAGTCGTTCCCCACTTTCCGGGTAATTCTAGAAGCATTGCGTATTAAGTGGCAGAACTCAACGCCGCGTTTTACCCCGTTACCAGAATGAGGAAAAGAAAGAAATGAATATTAAACTTTTATATTTCCCAAATTAGAGTCCAATGCCTCACGACGTAAGAGGGCGTCCACAAAAGATATACTTTAACTTAGTTTAATATAGCGACGTTTTTTCTATTTCTGCTTTTAATATTTTTAAATATATAAATAAATATGTTTCTTACCGTGTGCATCTCTGTAATACGCATGAGTGACACTACGGAAGCGCTCTTGTCCCGCCGTGTCCCAAATCTGAAGCTTCACTTTTAAGCCGTCCACCGTAACTACTTTATTCTGCAACAGATGGCGCTAGTTGTAACATTCAGAGAAATATACATACGAAGTATTTATTAACTTTTTCTTAGATATAATTCTCGAAATCTTCTTATACAAAGTATAGTAACAAATAATTGTAGCATAATAACTAGATATCGTGGTTTATCTATCTAGAACAAAATATGCCATTACTAAAGTAAATTAGACAACATTTTGTCTAATATCAAAACATTTTAAGCTTTACCATTATAATTATAATTTAAACAAGGTGATACATCTTAATTTATAATTGACGAAAACATAACAAAAAATGATCGTGGCTATAAATCACTCAGTCGAGGATCGAGGAGTCGATTCAATCACAGCTGTCACGGTGAAGGGCGGG
>HE669368.1:49061-59831 GCA_000313835.2 Heliconius melpomene melpomene | reverse complement strand
AGACAGCGTAGCGTTCTATCACTATCATCTATGCAGAGTTCTATCAATTATTTCAAAAAATATATCAAAGTATTACCAGCATCGCTCGATGCGCTGTCCTTCACAGCGGAGGTGCGCAGGATGAGACCGGCCTTGGGGTACACGTGGCGTTCGGTTTTAGATGTTTCACCTTTCATAACAGAAACAAATGAAAATTCACTCTTAACTAAACTATTTATATTTTTTTAACTTACACTAATAATAAATATATATATTTTGTGTTATTTGTATGTTTTGTGTGCAATATTCTATTCCATTCTATGAACTAGCCGCATAAATTAGTTATATTCTTGACTTTGAAGATAAACTTATTTGTTCACAATGTTACAAGTTAACGATTCACGTGACATTAGTTCAAAACTGAATCATTTTCTTCGTACATCGTCCGTATAAGTATAAATGCACCGCGCGTACAGCACCGCAGTCCCAACTTTGTCCCATACGCAACTTTGATTGTATATAACCTTTTTATTTGTTAACTAGCGGACGCGCGCAGCTTCGCTTGCGTATTTAAGGCTGAATTCTAGAAAACCATGAAACATATGTTCAATTAAATATTTTTAAGAGTCTAAATATCAAATTTTATAAAAATCGGTGGCGATTTAAGAATTTTCCCAAACAAACTTTCAACCCCTTATTTGCACCCTTAGGGGGTGAATTCTAGAAAACCATGAAACATGTGTTTAATTATATACGTTTAAGTGTCTGAATTTCAAATTTTATAAAAATTGGTGACGATTTAAAAAAAACCTATACAAACTTTCAACCCCTTTATTTGCACCCTTAGGGGGAGAATTCTAGAAAACGATGAAACACGTATTCAATTAAATACTTTAAAAAATCTAAATTTAAAATTTTAGAAAAATCTGTGCCGATTTAATTTTTTTTCCATACAAACTTTGAACCCCTATTTCACCCCTTTAGGGTTAAAATTTTTCAAAATCCCTTCTTAGTGGATGTCCAGATTACGAAAGTAAACTTTTGTCCAAATTTAACGTTTCTACGCACAGCGGTTACGGCTGTGCGTGCGTCTTACCTCAGTCAGTGAGGACAAGTCCTTTTATATATATAGATTATACAAGAGTGTGAAAACAATAATATTAGTTTTTTAAAGATAAGAAATGCTTCACATTAGATGCAGGGAATAAAATGAATAGCTATATAAGAAATCAATAAAAATTTAATTTCGCCTCTTAGTGAAACGCGAAACAAAAGACAATCAGCCAAATATCTTAAATATTATACAAATTACTAGTTTTATGTGAATATTATTCCACTACGTAGTCCAGACGACGGAATATTATTAGTTGGAGCTAAATTAAGTTATACCTTAAAAAAATATTATGTAGAATAGCATTTACTTGGTATTAAACGAATGATCACAAAGCGAGGATGTTCTTTAAAATCTTAGGAACATATTTGACAAATACTACTTGTGATGTTTACATTTGTCATCCAGTAAATAAAAAACATTTAGGAGACTTAATGTTACATAATTAAAGGAGGTGGAGGCGGTGAAACACAAGGAAAATATTTTTTTTCCCATCTTTTTACTACTTGCCAGAATTATGTCGGCAAGTATTTAGAGCTTTTGATGAATGGCCACTATTTCTATCTGTATTAGTTTATCTATGTTTCTACCAATCAACCTTTATTTTTCCCTTTTTAAAATTTAATTATATATATTTATTCATGAGCTAAATAAAATAACATCAATCATAGGCCAATCAGTTCCTAGTTATATTGAAAATCATATTAAAATCCATTTCGTACCTATTTAGAACCAAAAAAAATTAAGAAAACAATCTTAGGAACGAATTTGAATGTATTCTCTAGAACTTCAAAATAGATGTCAAACGACAAAAGCAGATTATTTTTTAAAGTAAATCTTTAGCCGACACGTCTGAATTTTCCTTGATATACGAGTTCATTTTAAATGGTGTCGTTTTCGCAATTCGTGATAGCATTAAGTATTGGGTCACAGTCGCACCTACTCTGTGATATCATTTGTCATTGACCTTTTTTCAGGACACGTTTTAATACATTTAATATATCAATGTTGAGGACAGATGTGTGTGATCGAATCGAGGAAATGACATATTTCATTTAATATTTACATTTCTTCGTGCTCTGGCTTCCAGGCAAAAAACGCGGCGTTGAGTTCCGCCACTCTACACCTCCAGAATTGGGCAGAAAGTAGCGAGTGGAGTGTCTAAACACTAGGCTCTGCCTACCCTGCTACATGCGTGAAGATGAAAGAAATGTTATATGAATGTGACAACGTCGGTCTTACAGAACTATAATAAGTTCTGTGATTTTAAAGTACTTGCTGCATACAAATTGGGAATAACATGATTTTCACTGAAATTGGACTTATTACTTATTCTTATTACTATGTATTACTTCAAACAAACGTACAATTAATATTAATGTCCGGTCTGCCGACATTTATCGAAATTATACATATGAATTTTAGTCCATGTCATTGGTAACATTTTGTCAAAATTACTTGTAAGTTCATTATTAATTACGCCTACTTAAATATATATAAGCTTTTCACTTCAAATTTATTCTTTCACGCGTCTAATTCGGATTTTTACAATTGAAGTTAACAAAGGGAAAGTCTTGATTTAAATCGCATTTAGTAACAACCTTATATATTATCTTTCTTTGTTTCTCTGAAATGGTTGTATTGAAAAACAGGTAAAAATTATGAGGGGCTACATATTCGTCATCTTACTCGGAACCTAGTGACTGAGCGCTACCTTATCAAAGCTCTTCAGATAGTAGTTTACTTTGGTTACTAAATTGCATTTTCCTTCGAACTAAATCTTTAGAATTTTTGATTTTTAGTTTCATGCTGTACCCCACACAAAGAAGGGTAGGCAGAGGGAACCTAGGAAACTAGTGTTAAGAAACTCCTTTCCCGTTTTCACTTTCTGCTGAACTCAGGAGGCATTGCGTGTTGAGTGGTGGGACTCAACGTTCATTAAACAGTCAGTAATGTAGTATCTTTCTCTTTATAATATACTAGCGGATGCGCGCTGCTTCGCTTGCTTATTTAAGGGTCAATTCTAATAAACCATGAAACATGTGTTCAATGAAATATTTTTAAGAGTCTAAATTTCTAATTTTATAAAAATCGGTGGCGATTTGAGAATTTGTCCATACATATTTTCAATCCCTTATTTGCACCCTTGGGGGGAGAATTCTAGAAAACGATGAAACACGTATTCAATTAAATACTTTTAAAAATCTAAATTTAAAATTTTATAAAAATCGATGCCGATTTAATTATTTTTCCATACAAACTTTCAACCCCTATTTCACCCCTTTAGGGTTGAAATTTTTCAAAATCCCTTTTTAGTGGATGTCCAGATTACGAAAGTAAACATCTGTCCAAATTTCACGTTTCTAGGCACAGTGGTTACGGCTGTGCGTGCGTCTTACCTCAGTCAGTGAGGACAAGTCTTTTTATATATGGACCGTTTATTTTAAGAGTGGTATAAGTCCATTTTCTTTTGTTTCGAGATAATTAAAGGTTAGTATGTCGATTATTATGCAATTTCATTTACCGACCGATTTTAAGTTGTTCAAAACATGGGATTTTTTTGAGAAATTAAACACGGACTAGTTATATATAAAAAAATACATTAAATTAAGCATGAATTACGTGATAGCTCATTTTTCTCAAAAATGGATTTACACCACTTTCAAAATAAACGGTCCATATATAGATAATAACAATAGAACGTATAATTAAAGTATTTTACTGGGGAAGATAGCTAAACTCAAGAAACTTCTCGCTGAATCATGTTGGTAACTTTAATGTACTGAAGAGGTTTCAATATTGGTTTCTGGGAAAAGGAAAACCGGCGGTAGAAGTAAGTCATGGCTAAGGAACATCAAAGAATGGACTGGAATTAAAAACGCCGTAGATTTAATTCATTTGGCTAGGGACAGGACCAAGTATGCGAAGTTGACTGCCAACCTTCACTAGTTGGAGAGGCACTTTAAGAAGAAGAAGAATATTGGTTTCGCAACTAACAACACTATTCCTTACATCACAAGTCACAGAGTCAGTCGGTACAGAGTCTGTCCTGGCGCACGGGTGCAAGGGTGTGACTGTAACACGACGGTTGTAGGTTCGATTCCAACTTAAGAATTCAAATTCAAATTCAAAATATTCTTTATTCAAATAAACTTATTATAAGCACTTTTGAATCGTCGAATGAACATATGAACAAAAAGCTACCACCGGTTCGGAAGGCAGTTCTGCTGAGAAGAGCCGGCAATTAATTATTATTTTATTAAGTTTCATTTTTATTCGCTCTTAACATCAAGGCAAAAGCTTGGCGTTTGATTCCGCCACTCAACACACAATTTATCGAAAAAAAATCGGAAAATGGGGAACGGGGTGTATTAACACTATTCCCTCTGCCTTTCCTGCTGTGTGCGAAAAACAAAGTGAAGCTGATTAATTTTTTTACACATGTGTATATAATGTTTGTAGTGCGTTGGTGTGACGCAGCACGAACGGCTCTGAGCAACACCTTACACGATCGTGTGAATTTAAACCGCACCGGAGTAAATGTTTATATTAATAAATTACTGATTTTGTTCTGGTTAAGTTCAGATAAAATTGTATGGTATTCGGCGTTACCGTCTTAACGAAATATCTTGTTGTATATAGGAAATGTAACGTCGAAATATAGCGAGATAACAAACCTAGTGTTAAGATACTGCCTTTTTCCACTCACCGCTCAATTTTCGAGAAATGGCGTTTTGTTACCGGAGCCAGGAAATGGAAATAACTCACTCATTGCCGCTGCGCCTTGACGGCCTCAAATAATAAAATATAGATTAGAAGAGTCATAGATGATATAACTTGATCTATATGAAAGTACAATTTAAATGTACCTAGATTCTTATAAAGATTCTATAGTAATAAAATATTTTTCGTCCTCTTAGCTGTAAAGTTTTGTTGAAGATTAAAAATCACATTTTCGGTCGACCGACCCACTTTAACGGTTTAAGATTTCGCCTATTTTAAAGATTTTACTCAGAATATTGCATTATTTCATTTTTAAAAGCATAATTTTTAAGATAGATACCCTATTAGAACCTTTATAAATAGTAAATCAATTTCAATCCGATACAAAATTACAAAAGAATTCTTTAGATTTATATAGATATGAGTATCCAGAAAAAAATACACTAGTAAAATGCATTCGCTCTAACATGATTAAAATATAGAGCTAACTATTTCAGAGAAACCGAGTTTTCTATCCAATTTTATATGATAGAAACAATTTTTACCGGACCGAGCTAACCGATCGACGTGGTCAGTTAAAATTTCTACGCAATAAATTCTATTTGAAAGTGTTAAAAACTTGAAATATCGTTTGTGAATATTCATTTTCGGGTGAAATATTCAAAATATGTGTGTGTACGCAAAGTCAAAGTTCCCTTTACTAAATACGGTAGTTAGTTTAAGTGGGTACCCTAACGCATTCCCTGTGTAAGCGGTGGAACAATTAGCCCGGATTCTTTGAACGTCAAACATATTTCTTTCCTTTGATGTATTCTTCGATGGTGAAGTGATACTAGTGAGGCCAGTCGTGGCGCAGGGTCACAAGTGTGTGACTGAGGCCATGGGCTCGATTCTGTCGAGGAAATTAGTTATGTAATATTTTTATTTGTTCGCACTGATGTCGAGACCAAGCGCGATCTTCCGTTCCGCCACTCAACATGTAGGGGCATTACCCCTACAATTCGGCGAAAAGTGGTAAGCTAAGTGTTTTAACATTTACATTTTACATTTGTTCTTATTAAACTTAAATGTTTATTAAAATGACAATATTTTACAAAATAGATATACGATATCTTTTTATAATGAATTTTATAATAAATTAGCTTATAGCATTAACGTACTAAATTATTATTAATTGTCACAAACCAAAGCCACGTAATTTTTAATCCAAACATTCTAATAATATCTAAAGCAAACATGTTCAAATGACAACTTGGTAAATAAGTCCAGTGAGTGGGAACTCGGAAAATCGATCCTTGACCCCTTTACCGGTCGCCTCACCCCAGCCATCGCTCGGCGTACCTCATGATGTAGAGGCCTGGCGACGTAAGGGGACCCGTGGATGTTATCAGAGACAATGAATCTTATCACATTACCATAACCGTGATTGTTGCTTGCTAAGGAGGCCAAGCGGAAAGCAGCCTTCTGAAACTTTGCAAACAAATAAAGATACCGATTGATACATTTCGAGTAATAATATGAGATCCCAAACGGCTTCAATTAGATAAATTGGATATGTTTCTATTATTTTTCTTTAAAAATGTCATCAGTCAGGTAATCCACTAAGATTTATTAATCTTTTCAAACAACACTTATTAAATGTCGTCTACAAGTACTACAAGAAATAAATCAATAATACTTCCATAAGTGGAATCAAACCCACAATCATTACGTCAACAATTTGTGCCATTGCGCCATAACGCCCTGAATATCGTCGTCCCAATTTAATCTCGAGGATTATGAACTATGAAGCGTGTGGTGCATACTGCACCCTATATATATCATTTGGATATCGTAAGCGGCGAAAACTTTTCTACCAGACACCACCAATTTAAAATATTTGCTAAAAAAAGCTGTTTATTTTTTATTAAGTTTTTAGCCAGGAGGTTGAGGGTTCTATTCCCATTCGAGAAATTGAAATATTTAATATTCTCATTTCTTCGCTTTGGTGTCGAGGCTAAGGGAGACGTTGAGTTTTCCACTCGGAAAATGGGGAACGGAGTGTTTTAACACTAAGTTCCTTCTGCCTACCATATACAGCACCTTTGTGCGTAACACAGGCGCGGAATACAGTGCAGAGCTAAAATGAAAAGAGGGCATCCTCGACATTCTACGGGAACAAGAATTTTTTTATTTCAATGCGGGCGACGACTTATTTTATAAAAAAAATATTGGCTTAACAGCATTACACATTCAATGGAATGAAGCTGTAAAGACTGTCGCAATGACTCACGTCTGAGAGTAACAGTCAGCTGTTGAGGTCAAGACATCTTATTGTCAATTGTTCTTAATTCTTATTAAGTAGTACCTACTGATGATCACTTTTTAGATATAATTAAAATGGACTTAATTGGCGGATTTATCCTTGAAATATCTTTATTGTATAACATTGTTATTTAATATGTATACAAAGTATGTTATTTTATTTTTTCTTTGATTAGAAAAAATATGGACAGTTGATAGTAATTAAAAAAAACTGACTTCAAATACCAAGTAATTGATGCTCCCGCTATGTATTATACTTACATGACGTGTTAGGATCGCTTCATTTAGCCCCCATTCAAAATGTATGGAGACTACTATTATACCCTGAGCCAGATTTAGACCGCTTATATTGGGAGACTATAGGGAGAGAATATGATATGAATTTCTTTTTTTCTTTTAAATATCGTTATGTATCCTAATTGATGTAGATTTTTTTTATTTTCTCATTTTCACAATATGGCTTCTTCTCATCGCCATCGCATCGCATCTTAAGTAACAATTACAAGATTAAGACGAATCGTTGGACCTAAGAATCACCTAAAACACCACATGAGAATAAACATACATACATAAGACTGATTACACATTACCCTTCTTTGCGTAGAGCAGTCGGTTAAAAATAAATGTTGCCCTTTATATAGTGAATAAGTAAGTATTTGTAAAACAGATCAAGTAACTGTAATAGCTAATGGCCAATTTGTTAGTATTTAGACGCACGTAGTTTCAGAAGTTTCTGTTTCTTCATTACTTTGAATTCGATTGAAATACAAGTAGACCAGTTTTAGTGTAAGAAGTGGGGGTGAGTAGATTTTGTATAAGTACTAGTGGCACAGCGAGTGGGGACTGTAAATGCGACGGTGGTGGGTTCGATTCCCATAACCATTCGTTCAGTATTTTCATTTTCTCGCTCTGGTAACAAGATTTTTATTTGAATTTGAATTTAATAAATTAAGACACTTCTTCTTCTTCTTCTTAAAGTGCCTCTCCAACTAGTGAACCTTGGCAGTCAACTTCGCATACGTTGTCCTGTCCCTAGCCAAATGAATCAAATCTACGGCGTTTTTAATTCCAGTCCATTGCTTGATGTTCTTTCTTCTTTCTTCAAAAGACACTGCCAAAGAGTAAATAAAAGACGTATACGGTTATGGTTAACGTTTACGGTTAATTGCTTATAAATTTTACATAGAACCCCTCGTGGTACAACCGGAAAATAAATCGAACAATCTCACTCTCTCCTTCTTTATCTTTAACACAATAAAATGTTATTTACCTATACAAAAAAAATAATTGAAATTCTACACACAATACCTATTCAATTGTACCTACGCACAGTTTGATATGTACGGAATGCCAATACAATTCTATTTATATCAAGAGATCATTATGTAAATGTACTTATGCGTAATAAGGAAATGTGATTATTTTCTATGTAGGTAGGTATTAATATATGTATATTTAGACATTTGAGAATTTATATCGAAAGCATCTTGAATTACTTAGCTTTGTTATACAGCTTCTTAGTATAGTTGGAGTTCTGTACTATGCAAAGAAAAGTTTCAGTTGAGAAGAAAATATATAGTCAGTGCAGCTATTTACACAATAAAACAGATTCTCCTTTTTTTCCCCATATGAGAATAGGCAGAAGGAACCTAGTGTTATTGTGCCCTCTCCACCTCCTGCCCAATGTCTCCTCATTTTTTATATTTTTCAATTTTTATATTTTTATCTACCAAAGTTGACAAATGAAACGTGACGGTCATCGCATTTACAGTGATATGATGTACCACGATGCCACGAAGGCCTTATTTGAACAATATTTAGGGTTCCGTACCCAAAGGGTAAAACGGGACCCTATTACCAAGACTCGGCTACCCGTCCGTTTGTCAGTCCATCTGTCACCAGACTATCTCCTGGACTATAGTAGGACAATTGCATTTGTCATGGATTACGAATTCTGTTGCCTGCTATTACAACAAATACTAAAAAGCGGGGAAAAAAATAATAATTTTAGCTCGTCTTTAAAGATGATACGGAACTCTTCGTGCGTTCTCTACGTAGCCTATAATTACATTTAATGTTAAACTGAAACAGTGATAAACGCTATTCCTATCAGCTGATAACTTTAATCTTAACGCATGACATCATTATTTTAAATGTTTATTTTTGGAACATATTTATTTACACGGATACTAAATAAGTAGAATAATTCTCTTCTAATCTGAATGCCTTTTAAATGACCCACCAATATCAAGGTAAATTGTGTAAAAACACCAAGACCATAGGAACTGGGAACAGCTAAACACCTGTTGATAGAATATTTAGGCTAAGTATTCCTAGATTGCCGTCATTATTCACGTCGCCACCTGCCACGACGAAGAATTGGAAATAATTCGTGAAGTTAGTCTAGTTTTCCAGTAGCAAGAACTACCAACGATCAATAGAGTTTATAAATTTTTGATTCAGCTCCTTATTGGACCTTATAAGAAACAATACAAAATCCTTGAGAATGTCGGTGTTCCATCATCTAGACCGAATAATTTTCCCATATTCTAAAAACTTAATGCGTGTGGTTGAGCTCACAATTTCATGGGAAATAAATATGTCTAGAAATCATATTTTTAATGTCCAATTACCTCTTACTCACTAACGAACTGAAAAAGACAGAGCCTAGACTTAGGCAGGCTTCGAGATAATTTATACCCGGTAGAAGTAGGCCATAGTGCGAGGCTGTCGTGGCGCAGAGGCACAAGGGTGTGACTGTAACGCGACGGTTGCGGGTTCTATTCTCACTCGGTCGAACGAATTATTATTTATTTTCCTCATTTCTTCGCTCTGGCACCAAGGTGAAAGCCCGGCGTTGAATTCCGCCACTCCAATCCGGGAACGTTCAACGTTCACTTGGTTGTTCCTGGCACTGGTTCTACAGTTTCTTTGAATTCGGCCAAACTTATTAATTTGTACATTCTTGTTACAACTTCCGTTCTTACTCCTTTATTAATATTTCTCATATTTATAATAATATTTTTAACACAATTTATATTGTTTAGTAAAAATAGCAATTTATATTGTTAAAATAATGTTTTATAATAATTAATTAATGACTAATTACCTAACTTTGAACTATGTAAAACCTAAAACACATCTTTATATAATCTTCTTAATTAGATGGAGAAATGAGTGTCTAGGCACTAAATCCTCTATCCTGGGGGAAGCGTGAAACGAAAAAAAAGTCCTACTTCGTATAGACTGGGATCCGGCCGTTGAATCCTGCATAAACGAGTTTTCTTAATTAAACCTATATTAATGAATAATACATGATTAGTAGAACAGATTACACCTGGGTTGCCTGGAAGAATCCTGCCGCAATCACCTTTAATTTCATTTTTTCGTAACTCGTTTTTGGAGATAATTGCACCAATACGTTTTTTATATGAATCGCACATCATTTGAAAGATAATCGCATAAGGAATTGGAAAATTAAGGGTTGCCAGCTCTCAGTCTGCCGCAAGTCTAGGGTTGCCTGGTTTAAAGATGTCACTAAATGTTAATAATTTGCACTCATGTGTTTTTTTAATGAATTATATATCAAATTAAAGCTTATTTTTTTCTGAACACTATAAAACAGGGTTGCCTGGAAAATTCCTGCCGCAAAC